>JAGVSP010000528.1:0-198175 GCA_022494985.1 Micrasema minimum | reverse complement strand
GTGTTTTTTTCGGTATGGTCTCCCAAAAAAGGAACCGAAAGTTCGAAAAAAAAAAGAGGACCGGTTGCCTTTTTCTGGTATTTTTCTTAAATTATTTTAGTTTTTTTATTTCGGCTATAATTTTTTTACTCGTGGTGGTCATGATCCCAATTTTTTACAGTCAGGTGTTTGTGAAAAAACTCGTCAAAAATTTTACTTCAAAAATTTGGGGGGGGCGGGGAAAATTTGAAATTTTCAAGATCATTGGCGGTCCCTGATTGGAAAACAACAGGCCCGGGCGGTCAATGTTTAACTAGGGGGGGGGGTTTTTTTACATTGTTTGGGAAAAAAAATTTTACAAGATGCTGTTTTAAAAAATTTTAATTTTAACCAAAAACCAAAAAGCAGTTTGGGGTGTCAAAGGGTGGGGCTTTATTGTAGGTAAAAAAATTAAAAATTTAATAAAAAATTTAAATCCAAAACAAAAGGTTACGAAAAAGATAGTAGGAGGGGATTTAAATTTATTAAATTACAATTTGAATTCAAAAGAGGAGAATTTTGGGAAGGGAATATGGTCCCTTGGGTTTCGGGGCTTTGCCCTGTAGGGCGGGGTTAAATGGCACTTGTTGTTTAAAACATTCCCCTTTTCACTGTTTTTGATACCCCATTTTCCCCAAATAAAAAGTAATGGCCGACTTCCATGTGAACACTCTTTATCCATTGAGAAAATTTTTTTAAATAGAGGGGCGAGAGTGAGTAAAAAGGTTTCGCCCCCATTTTAAAATGAAATTTTTCATGATTGAGAAAAATACGTACTTATTATCTTCATTGAATAGCGTTATATTGCACCTCGTGGCGTTGTAGTGAGTTGTTAGTTAGCGGATGGAATATTGTCTGATGTAACGTTGGTGATTTATTTTCTAGGGTTTTCCAAGAGATGCTGTACGGCATCCAGACAGGGTTCGGCTCCCCGCAGGTGCCCGTGGCGGAGCTGCTGGACAGGCCCGTGCCCTCGCTGCTGTCCCCGGCAGGGCTGGCCCAGGACCCAAGGCCAGCAATTTCCTGCAAGTTCCGGACATCGAGTCTGCGAGGTAACGGGACCGCACACCCTATTCACTAGTCTTAACTAAATTTTCTGTGAAATGCGGAAAAATAAAGCGGTGAAAATCACAAAAACCATCCAGTCCGATCCGTTCGTAAATCGGTTATAATTAATAAGCGAGTTACAATCATTTGTACTTTTTATTCCACATACGATACGGTGACGTTCCAAAAATCATCAAAATTTAAATTAATTGAATCTCTGTTATTAATTTTTTCCCGATTCATAAACAGATTGCACGAGTTCTTAGCGGTATTTCTGTTTATATTCTATTACATTCACAGAAAATTTTGTTTTCACAAGTTAATTGTAATTTTATTGATTCCGAATCATCACAAAAAATTCTATGGAGATAATCTACTTTTACATGTAGTAACCATTTTGTCACCATGAGGGCACTCATTACATACAAAATTTTTAATTTTCTAAAAAGTACAAAATTAATACGTTTTTTAATCAAACTTGTGTTTATAAAATCGGCGCCGCAGTTAAAATTTTCCATTTCACAAAAAATCGTGACAACGTTCCTGACGGTTTTAGGTTCGATTCCCAGTGAGAAACACAAAAATCAAATGTGTAGACTTTTCTCAAAACTCTGAGTGTTTGTGATGTTGGTCTCGACGTCACCCTCCAGGCCAGGCCTGTTTAAGTTGATAAATAAATGAGAGAACAATTTAATAAAGAAATTGAAGTTTTCCGATATTTCTTCACTCAAATCAATACAGAAGACCTTATTTCGTCAATTTTTTAAAATTATGAATATACCTGATTGTCTGTTGGAAAGTCGGAACTTCTGGCAAATCCTATTGTTGACTAAGAGTGCATAGGATTGCTTACCAAAGGCACTGTGAACTAATGGTCTAACTAATCACTATTCCTCACAATGGAAACTAACGAGAATGCTCAACTTGTATAAATACCAACTGATGGAAAACTGCTCAACTGCTGTGAACTGTAATGCTCACGACTGTGTTGGTTACAGGCCATATTTCCCTTATATCTCAATTGACAAAAAAGTCCTTACTATTTTATACTGCCATACTTTCCCTTATCCGAAACCACATGGTGCATAGGCACTGCATAGGTACACCAAGTGCTGTGATTCTTGATTCTTGATCGCTTCAGTACCAGGCCAAGGTATCACACATGAAATATTAATATGAAAATCACAATGAATATTGTGAGAATATTTGAAAATTTTCTGTGAAAAGCAAAAAAAATTAAATTCAAAAGGTTACTAGTAAAAAAATATTTCAAAACGGAGCTTATAAAACCGGATTGACCGCAAATGGATGCTTTAAAAGCACACCGTCTCCTAAGCGCACAAAATAGAGTCGTTACTGATTATATAGTTGATGCGTAGAAACAGAGATGTGGCTATGTGCTTTTTTCTATTATGATATCAGCCGTAAAGATGGACACTGTATGTTCCGAAACGCATAATAAACCAGAAAAACATAATCTGTATTCCAAAGGCCGTGAAAACTAACGAACTATGTTTATGAATGCCAACGTTATTCTAGGCCGAAGAGTGTACCGAGTTCCCCGATGGTGAAGAGGGCCTTCTTTCGCCTCGGGACCCTGACCGCCGGCTGGGGGTCGCTCCATCCGCAAGCAACAAGCCCACCTCAGTGCGGATGACAAAAAGAAGTGGGCCTCCTCCCAGGACTGCTCCAGTAAGATAATCTCAATATATTCATTCTTAAAAATCATCTATTATTCTTACTATGCTGCTGTGTCACTACAAACCACTGTATCTGTTGTAATAACAATAAATCAACTCCACTGGTGTTTTACAATTTATTTATTTTTATTCTATTCTGGGGTTGTAATAACATAAGTAAAAATAACCTAAAATAAAATTGGTATGGACGTGTTTTAACAAAACATTGCATAAAAACATTTTGTCGTAACAGGTCCCAAATAGTATGTGGGTTGGTCGTCGCGTTTTAATACAGTTGAAAAACTGTTATACATGTTAAATTTTTTGATTTTTGCTTATTATATATATCTATTTTAGAAGAATAGTATCAGAGTTCCAGTTATCAAAACAATTCTCTCTAAAATTGATATGATTGTTTTTGATAAATACATGTATCTCTTGGCAAATGCAAATGGAAAAATTCTTTCAGACCTATTAAGTTTATTTTTTCTATACCCTCCCTGAGTCCTGCAATGGATGCAAGATAGATTCGATATAAAATTGTTTAAATAAAACCTTAAAACCCACCTGTTTTAACTCTGAGTTAACTGTTAATATTGTCGTAACAGTGGCAGTTATAGCATGATTAACAATCAATTCATTATTCTTCATGGCTGATATTGTTGAAAAATATCCAATACAAATTACAGCGTCAATTACTACATAATCTTCGTTTTGAAGTTGGTTAATTTGCAAATGTAATAATTTTGTGAAAGCAAATTATAATTTTATGAAAAACCTCATTTTATATTTTGTACAGGATATGTATTTTAATAAGAAATCTCTTAATCCTTTTCCAAAGAAATGATTTTTTTTCTTTTTTTAGTACTGTAAGGTGTTTCTCTCCTCTGTTCGCCAGGTCGTCACACTTTATCGGTAGGAATTTTTTCATCACTTAACTTCATTGTTTTGTTTTTGATTGATCGTATTATGATAATTTACAAGGACAGTTGTTTTATTCAGATTCAGCTCTCTAAGATTCCCAGTCCAATATAACATCTTGAAATGTGTTAAAGTGTAACCTGACGGGTTAAATTCAAAATAGATCATCATTTCATCAATGGTGCATTTTACGCAAAGCTTCAGGAAACTTCTTGTTGATATACATCTCAACCCAATTTGTAAAAAATGACGAAATTTATAATGTACTTTAGTATATTTTCCAACAACTATAAACATGACAAGTTTAATTATTTGTTTTAGATTAAAGATGGTCGTGAAAAAGGGGGAGGGAGGGAGCTCGTTGTGATATTTGGCCGTGGTGTATGGTACTCTCTTGCTAAGCAGTTTGTACACGGCTGTCTGTTGTTGCTCGCTTGGGGGGGGTGACGCTGCCACAGGAAAAGTAGATAGAGCCCAAGGCTGGCACAGACGGATTCTCTCGACGTAGGTAATAACTATTGACTAGCCCATTGTCCAAATATGATTTAACTTGTGATTTTATTTCTCACTACATTCCTACCTAAATAAAACTACGATTACTGACTAACACGCCTCATCGTTTCCAGTTTTCTCACTTCATTTCGAGTTTGAACCCGGACGACGTTCCGGTATATTGCTGGACTAACCTCCATATGGTGGCAGACTGTGCCACAACTTGCGCATCTATTCCCTGCCTCATATGTTGCTGCGGACAAACTCTTATGACCTACTCCTGAGCTCTTATATAATTTGTCATATTCTTTTCTATGTACTGGTGCAAGCGGGCTTCCATCCATGCCAAGCAGTCCTTGCGTATCGAAGGTTATGGAAACCACTATTCTCATTCTATATTGTATTGTACATATATATTACTGTGTTATTTTATTGCAATGAACAAAAAACTAATATCTTTGGTAACATTTTACTTTCAGGTCTGCACTATGCCTGTGTCACTAGAAAACTACTATTGGCGTTACACTTCAGCCTCCGAGTTAGTTTACATGATTCTAGCCTTCGTCGAACAGAGAGCTTTCGCCCTCTCTCAAACGCCAGAGTTTCTTAATTTATCCGAATCCCTGTTCCAAATGATTATGTGCAGAAAACTGGACTGTCCCGAAGTACCGGCAAAGCGTTCGATTTCTTTTTTTTTCGGATGTTGCGTTTATGCTCAGCTTGGGTCCGCCGTTGGACATCAAGATACGCACCAGGACTTCTCTTCTAGACTGGGCATGCCAGTGTTAGAGTGTTTCTCACACCCTACAATGTTTTGTGTCTATGGACAGAGTTTTAGCCAGGGACCTGGAAACGTTTATAGGGAATATCTCTGTACTTCTAATGAAATTTTGTATTTCAAAGTGGTGTTGCCTTCGAAAGCTACTATTCAAAAAACGAATAAATAAAAGAGAGGATTTTTTTAAGAAACATATGATGTGGTTACAAGCAAACTTTTCGGGTATTGGTATCGCATGTTCAGGTCAGTTACTTGGAGGCGTGCCATACAGAAGCTTCAGAAAACCAAGGTGACCCTCTAGCTTCTCGATGCAATGGAGAGAAGCTTTGGTCTATGGACTTCTAATTAATTGTTTGAAGTAAATAATTAAATATAACGGTAATGAACTTATGGTAATAACCGGTCCATGAAATCACAGTTTTTTTTTTTTTCTTTTTTTTTTTTTTATTTTTATTCAGCCAGCAATTTACTTTGGCAGCCTGGGGCTAGTGCAACATCCAGTTTTAGCGACGGGTTTGTGTTTTTATATTTCTCACCAGTTGTGCCCCAGCTGTAATTGTGCTTTTTTTTTTTTTTGTTTTTTTTTTTTTTTTTTTTTTTTAGTGTTTGTAGGAATCATTCACCACCTGCATGTGTATCAGTGTATTTGGTGTAATTCTAGTTGAAGAAAATATTTGCTCGTGAAAACTAACATCATATCCAACAATGGACTAAAAAGTGGCTTCGGTAGTTTTAAATATTCTATAGTATCATTGCCGTGGCTATGTATCGAAAGATTCGTAATATTCTATATTCTATTGAAAAGAGAAGAAAATATTTTTGTTATATAAGTGAAGCTGTTCAAAATTAATATATAAATAAAAAGTCACTGATTGTAAATATTTGTTATACATCATGTTATCAACTAAGTTGTAATACTTTTGATGTATATTTGGGTATTTTGAATGAAAATAATTAACATATTACATGTTCAGTATTTTAATTGCGACATATTTACATCATGTTATTACAACTAAATACATTCATGTGTTTGATTTGGACACTTTGCTGTATGTCTAAGAACAAAAGCCCAAACGCTGTATGTGCGTGAATCCACTGTGCTGCTCTGTTTGCGACTTACTCTTTGTTATTAAAAATTTGCGCCAAACGCATATACATATATTGTGATCGGCCTGTTAACATTGTGGTAAAGGCTGTAATCATATTGAATTACCGTCAATATTGCATTAAACCAACTGGAAAATGCACTTTGATTTTTGATCTTATCATGCCAAATGTTCATTTTGATATATTCAACTTATTTGGTGACACACTTATTGTATAAGTCTAATTTATTTGCACCAAACGCTGTATGTACGTGTATCCACTGTGCTGTTTGTTGCCTGTACCCCGCCCACGCCTGCGCCAACGCATATACATATATTCTCTTGCCTGTTAAGTTAACGACAATAGGCATTGTAAATATATGTCGTAATGATACGTGATATTTGCATTTTACCACTGGAACTCGTTATTGTTCTATTGGTATCATGCCAAGATGTTCATTATATTCTTGTGATGCTATTCGACACATTCGTTATTTGTAGATATAGCTTATGGTTTGTTTATTTTGTGTATTTACTAGGTTAATAATGTAGGCTTTAACAACCAATAATATAATTTTTACTAGCACTATTAAACGGACTAAATACTTTGAAATGCACAATCTCGAAATTGTAGTTTTTTAGTTAGTTCAGTTTCCAGAGTAGTTATTTTTAGTCTAGCCTAGATTAGTGATACTTAATTCGATGAACTCGTATTGTGTTAAATGTGGTATGGTGCAAACATATTATGTTGAGTTTTTGTTGATTCATTGTTCGTAGATGTTAAGTACTTATATAGCTTGCACATTATATATATTACTTCTGGCACAATAAAGGCAGCGGTTCTTTATGTACCGTAGTAACTCCCCATCCTTAAATGTATAGAATGTAAATATTCCAGTATATTATTATCCTCTGTAGATTTTACGACATGAACCTGTTTGTACCTCAGTAGTATGCCGTATCAATGTACTGTTTTATTTGAAAATATGTTTATTGTATCTGTGTTATATAAGTTGGTGTGAATTAAATATTTTTTGTTCAGTGTAAGAAGTCTCATTTACGCTTTATACGATACTTGCTGGCACTAATGAAGCAGCGGTGCTTTTACAATAAGCATGACCATGTTAGTCACACTCGTCATCCAAGGTGATGAAACAATATTCTCAGTTATTTTATTATCCTATGTAGAATCAGAAATAGAGAAGAAGAAACACAAATGTACCTCTTTAAGTACGAGCATGACTTAGCACGAATCCATTTCTGCAACCGACTGAAATGCTGTTATTGTATCTTTTTATAAGTTGCGATAATTATAAATGGTTGAAGGACTATTATTCTTCATCGACGATATACATTTATTCAATATCGTATTATTAACTTGTGGTTTAATCCCTAAACTCGTAATATTATTACTTCTCATAGCTTTCAATAAGTACATTATTGTTTACAACATAAAAAACACAATTCCACTTTTCCTCGTTTTGAATATGAGTACAATTGGATTATTGTATGGTGTTTATTTTTATTTCTGATTTGCCATAATAAAATATTATGATTATATTTTTTATCGTAAGTTTTCGAGAAATTATTTATACTTGTATTCATAACGTATTTTGTTTTGTGATCACATAAGCTAATCCTTCTCCTAATATTACATACATAACATACATATTTTCATTATGTTGGTTTCATGTTATGTGCATTACGCTGTCGGTAATAAATTCCATTATCATATGAGTGTAATGTTATGTAGCTGTATTAAATGGATAAATGTGTGTTATTGTGTTCACATTCATTCTATGAACTGTGCAAGCTGACGAAATCCAAATATCCATTATCATTCATGAATGTGCAAGCTGTTGGTCTTTATATTCCATTATCATTCATGATTGTGCAAGGCTGTCTGGACCTTTAATATTGCCATTATCATCTGATGGACATGTGCATGCTGTCGGACTTTATAATTCCATTTTTCATTCATGAAATGTGCAAGCTGTCAGGACTTTATTATTCCTATTATCATTTCATGAAATGTGCAAGCCTGGTCGGGACTTTATATTTCCATTATCAATCATGGATGTGCAAGATGTCGGAAGTATCTATAGAAAACATGAAATTTTAAAAATGTTGATAATGTTTTTATACTTAACTTTGATGATAAAGTAATGTATCAAAATGCCAATTAATTAAAAATTTTGCTTGGTAAAAAAACTCTAGGAAAAAATTGCGAACAACTCTGTGCACAGTATGTGATTATACTTTTTTAATTTTCGGATATGAAATTGATTTTTAAATGTTTATTTTTAGTGTATGTAACATTTATTTGCTTAAAAATTATATTCAACCATTTGTCACATTTATATACTACTACTACTTTCCCTTATCTGCACCCAATGGTGCATAGGAAACTGCATCGGTACACCAAGTGCATTTATTGTACATAGGTAGTTTTTTTAGAGGCATACAACTTTAAAAATGAAAAAGAAACACGTAAAATTAATGTCTACGGTATTGGGTTTTTATTTAAAATAAATTTCTGCCATTTGTGTTTTAACATGATTTCGGTTATATGGGCACCGTTATTTTTACATGTTTCATTTCATATTAAAAGCAGTCTTATTTCCAAAAAGTTTATTTAAATATTATTTTAAGTTAATTAGTTTTCTTATAAACTTTGCAGAAACCTATTACTATTTTAAATACTACCTGACTATTTTAAATAATTAATTTGACCGAATCACACATTATTTTAGTATAATTTAATGGTATGAAAATATGGCAAACAAAACAGGATAAATTGGCCAAACTCAATTTTACAGGAAAGCCAAAAATTTTATATCACATTCATCCTGTTTAGTATAAAAAATGATTACTTTACTCATATTTTTCTAGCATTATTACTTATTGCAACCCTAAACTTAGAAGTCTCATTCAATAGCTGTATGCAAGAAGATGATCACCACAAAAAAAATATTTTGGTCACTAAATTGTCTAGTTTTCTTCGCCGCTTCCTCATACTAATAACATTTTATACTAAATTAATGTGTTCAGAAGGATTTATCAGCGAAAAAATAACAAGGTACCTTTATATTATGTAGGAACCTTAATTTATTCACGGTTAGTTTAAAATCTTACCGTTTTAATCTTTTGGCGCAACCACGCAGAGTAAATATTATTAAGATCAGTGTGTAATATTTCACGTGGGACCAATATTTTGTTTATTTTCGTCGAAGACACTTTATAAGAACCATCATTTTTATTAGAGGTGCAACGGATAGTTGTTTGGCTGGATACCGGATATCTGGTGAACTGCACAGCCAGATATCAACCTCACGTTGCTTGTACCGAAAATTTAGTCTTTATTTACCATAATTTACCATGATGTGTAAAATTTAGATTATTCTTACAATTAACAATATTTTGAAAATTCTATTTGATGGAGGATTCCTCCATTTTAAATTTATTTAAATTTATTTTTTTAAATTTACGTTTATGGTGAGGGAAGATTGCTTTGATTATTAATTCATGTAACTAATTTATAAGTTTTTGAAAATCTATGGCGTTTTTTGGTTTATGTGAAAATATTGTTTTTTATTATCCAGTTTTGACTTACTATTGAGAATCCAGCCGGATGGAAAATTTAGGCCGGATACCGGATAGTTACCAGATATCTGTTGCATCTCTTATTATTATTTTTACCCATATTTTTTACTTACCTTCCTGTTAATTTAACTGTTGGGGAAATTAAAATATAATGTATTATTCATTTGATTTTACCTACCTGGTTGGTACTACTACCAACACTATGTAATATTTATGTAGTTGGGCTAAACTTTCAAATCGTATCAACAGATGTCAGACTCAGATTCGTATAAGATTTTTTTCAATAATTTTAATATGAAGGCAATAAAAATAAAATATAACCATGAAACTTGTTTTTCATAATAAATATTTATTATAATTTTTGTTAAGAGCGCTTAATAAAACTACAAAAACTGCAATTTCAACGATATTACTAGTAAATTATTATAAGTTTTACTATTGTTTCTAGTCAATATTGTATCAATGTGGTTTTGTGTGTCAATCTGGTTGTTTCCACCTCATTGATGAAATATGCTATGTTTTAAACAAACTCAAATGTACATAAATAAATGTACGTTATTCAGTTGCAGTTTAATGGAATTATATGTGTGTGTGTTTGTTGTACCTATATGCCTACTATAACAAAATAATTTTTACTGTGAATATCCATATAAAGGAGGATATTAATAATTATTAGATAATATTAAACGTGTTCACTCTTCTATAGTGTGGAATCTATGATGACTGTATTTTGTTTGAGAAATTTATATTACAGAACATGTTTCTATTTCCATGTTCGAGTAGTAGTCGCCTGATGACGCAACCATATATTATTATTATATGATACATATAAACATATAAGTGTTGAATATTTATGTTACCATGTTAACAAAAACATTCATTATATATGGCGTAATGAGCTTTTAAGGAATTTCATTATTTTATCAGACTTATTGGCAATTTACAGAAAAATCCTGTATCCAAAATTAGTTTGAAGGAATTGAATTCATCATAGTTACAGAATTTTATCTCTAATTCCGTATTTGTATTAACATTCCTTAAAAGTGTCATTGTCTATAAATTGGATCTAACATTTTAAATTTGAATGTTAAAAAAGTGTTGTAATAACTGTTTATAAATTTTGTTGCACAAATAAACGGATAAAATGACTGTTTCTCACAACTGCTATATCAAAAACTGTGCATTTTTATGATGATTATTGAATGTACGCAAAAATGCAGTAAAATTTATTTAGATATTGCGTTTGTCTTTTCATTTATCCCTATCTATTACATTATAAATTACTAAAGACCAGTGGTGACCAAACTTTACACCCTATGCAGGCAGTAATTACAAGATGGTCCGGATTAACCTTGGGTCTGCACTAAAATTTGAAGGTGAAACTACGGACAATAAATGGATCTAAAATGAAATATTTACTCCAGTGGTCAAGAGCAAGTACCACCACAAAATATCTGTACAGAGCAACATGTTTGTTGATATTCACATATCTGAGATCGTACCTCAACCAACCAACAAGACTTTCAAGGAACTAGAAAGCCGCCTCTTAGCAGAAAATAGATGTTTCTATGCATGTAGACAATTCATCGTACTAGAATAGGTTTGAACCGAGAATCACCATACAAGTGCAAAGGAAAATGCGACTAAGGGGACATTATCATGTCACATTATATTATATGTAATAATATGTCGCTGGGTAACATTTTCCTTTGCACACTGTATAAGACCTCTAAGAGTCATGGAGTAAATCGATTACAATAAGTCACTAACAGTTGTGAAACACAGAACGAGGGGAATAAATTTACAGTCTTAAGTAGAAAATCAACAAAAAATATTTAGAACCAGGTATGCTGAAAAATGGGACATTCAGAAAAAAATATATAGGTTAGGAAACCTGATGGAAAATTAAACAAAATTGAAACTCTGTAAGTTCCAAATACTGCATTGGGAAGCGGGGAGGGCACGTGGAGATAATGCCTGACAAAAGAGCACCATAAGATGGGGGGGAGTGGGGATTGGAGAAGAATGGCCAGGGATAAGAGCCGGTGGATAACACTTGTGGAGGAGACAGGAGACCAAATAGTTACCAAATCCCACCATGGGATGTAGAGTCATGGAAGAAGATACCCAGTATTAAGTTTTAACCTAAAATAATTATTCCTAAAATTCCATATTCAAGCGTAAATAAACATCATTGATTCAAGCGTCTATTATTCAAGTAGAGTCAAATTTATTTTGACAAATCGATGTAAATTAATGTCAAAAAAGATGACACGTAATACTCAATTGTAGCTCATTTTTGTGTTTGTATCCTTTACAGAATATTTACTAATTTAGGTTCAAGGTATTCCCATAGCTATAATATTATATACCACATAAAAATAAGATGAATTTTAGTATTAAAAAACGTAACAAGAAGCAAAACCACCTCACTAATAATCCGCCTCTAAAAAAATTAAAAATACCGCCAAAAATAACTTGGTATTGCTGCTACATAAATAAGGTTATATTTTTTAATGGCTTTAGTGCCTACCTGTTATATAAGCTACCCCAGCCTAGAAGCTACCTACCTAAATCATAGCTTTCTAAAAATAAAAAAATGTTAATATTCTGTTACGTAGATTTGTCCGCCTCGTGGTTGGTGAAGCGGTAGCGCGATGGGTTGCCATGCATGAGGTCGCGGGCTCAATTCCTGATGGGAGTCAATATAATACATAATATTTATTTTATTATGATTTTCACAAAAAAAGTATTTTGTATTATACCTAATACAATACGATTTCATAATAATACCCAGTGGGGTAAGTCAGCTCGTCATCAGTAAAACGATAATTAATTTGTGGTTTTTACTAAGCTTTTGTCAACTTACATCTACATCGTTTTTTAATTATGACAACAACAAAAAATTTTATGACGTAAGGAGATTTTAAAAAACCAAGTAATTTCTTGGTTAGCACGATTTATTATTTTAGCTTGACATAGAAAAGGTTTCCGAGTTGCAATTCCCAATAATATTATCCGTACTAACCTATAAAATCAATGTTTATTTCCGGAATTTGTGAAGTCGGGGACATTTCATGGTGAATTCATGAATGCGAGACAATTTTAGTCGAGTGCCAAATTATTTTGCTGTCGTCATAGACGTGTTAGTAGAGAGATACACGTAAATGAAAATCGTAACTACCAGTGATAAAAATAGGTAGGTGATATATTAATAAAGAGTAACTTGTTTGCAAAAAGCTCGACCGAATAGAAGTGAGGGGGAGTTTATTGCCTTGAAAAATATGACAGCTCTCATTTCGTAACTAGAATGCGTCTGAAAAAAAGTCAAATAAACCGAATATCATCGTTTGGAATAAATATGTTTTCTTTCAAACACATTACTATATCGAAATTTTATTTTTGGTGGCTTTCCTAAAAATGTTTTCCAGTTTTCCATAAATAAAATTTACTCACAAATGGTGAATATTTAAAAAAAATAATTATTGGGCTGGTTTATTATTATTATGTTACTATTTTTCAATATAATCATATAATATATGTATCATATAAAAAACATTAACCTAATTACATTTTTGTATATTATAGTAAAGAGCGAAGATTTTTTTAATGTCAAAATATATTTTAACTAACTTATAACTACTTACTTAAATATTTCAATGTTGTCTTCTATCAAATAGTCGGAAATAGCTGTGCCAGAAAGCAGGATACATAATATTTTATGTGATGCTGGAGAGGGATTCGAACCTAAAAATTCCAATCCGGAGTACACGATTAATAAAGTTACAATAGTTTTTAACTAGGTTTTGGTATTGTGAACTGCGGATTAGAAACTTTAGGTACAAATTTTGCTACACCCGAAGTTGTTTCCTACTTTCTGGCACAGTTATTTCTAATTACATATTTGAAAGTAGCACAAAAATATAAATATTTGGGTGTCGTGCAAATTTTCCTTTAAAAAACGTTAGTTACGGCCGAAACGGCGAGCGGCGGCTGCGTTTTCTAAATCACATGTATTTTTAAAAGTTTGTAAAAAAAAGTAAAACTGCCCAAAAATTAAAAAAAAGCGAAACGTGAAAATTATAATTCTTGGTCTAAGAAAATACATAAATCATATTTTGAATGTAGCGCCACAAAGTATACCAACAGATTGTGCCCGATGTAAATAAGCCATCATTTGGAATCAATATTAATATTTTTTAAGGCACCCAAACCAACTATTGATAAAATACTTCCAAATTTATTTATTTTTTATTTAAGTGGTAATTAATAAGGAGCTTTTATTGAAATATTTGTAGAAGCATCATAATAGAATAAAATATTCAGCCATTTTGATTTCAAACAATGGGAAATAACTTTATTTTATGTTGTAAGGTTGGTACATAAGCTTAGAGAAGGGGGGAGCGTTTCGTTCTCCCGTCAACCGGTCAACCGAACAGCGCCGAACAGCTTGCGCGCGCTTGCCGCCGTGTGCCGTGTCGGTCCGTGCGTGCACGGTTTTTACTAACATTCGTTTATTTTCGATTTCATAACCTATAACGAAACGCGACTTGCCGACGGTCAGTGCCAGTTTGTGACCATGATGGATAACGGGATTATGGGGATGGAGCAAGGGGTTTATGGAGACGGCTACATGGAGCCGGAGGAAGAATGGGAGCGAGAAGGACTACTCGACCCGGCGTGGGAAAAGCAGCAGAAAAAGGTCAGTTACGCGGACTCTACGGGTGCAACGCATCCTGGCGCATACCTGAACATTCCTAAATCTGACAGATGCACATAGAAATGGACTCACAATCCTCGTTCGGGGAAACTAAATGACACATGCGCTTGTTTTAGTGGCGAGTGTACTTGTTCAGTGTTTGTTTATATTTTTCGCTGTGCAAATTGTGGAATCTGGTTCCGGCCCTTGAAAATAGTTCATTCTTTACATTTAAATCTCGCATATTATTACATACATATTGCAATTGTATTACCTTTTGATAACAGTTAGTATCAATCTGATCGTAGTGCTTTAACTACTGCCCATAGTTATGGTGTGGTATGTATAGATGATCATTTGTCATCAAATGCATTTGTGCAGCAGCTCGTGGGGCATTCAATTTTCAGATGCAATCATCTCAGACAGTACTATAAAGTATTTACATGTATTTGCTCAGCGTTATGGATCCATCAAGCAATTTAAATAATTATCAAATAATTTCGTTAAAAAAAATCAAGTGTAGTAAAATAGTTGCTTGACACCTTTGGAATCGGTCCAAATATCTCGCTTATTTTTCTCTTTATATACATTTTGACCTTGCCGATTTAGAAAAAAAGGATTACATAATTTAGCAAAATTAAATTTGATGTCTCGCTAACAACTATAAATTTATTTTTACGTGTAAAGAGAATCGATACTTATACCTAGTTCTTTCACATCCCTAAAACTTTTTTAAAAAAGGTTCCTTTTCTAATTATTATTACCAACGTAAGAAGTGTCGGAATGTTCTAAATTTAAAACTCAGAATACCAATTTTAATTTTTAAACTTTGAATACTTACCTAAGAACCAATTTATAGTTTCTTTTGCAACCAATTTTGTCAGAAAAGGAACTATTATTTGAATAATTTAGCCCTGACTTTAACTTCAACTTTTTATGGTGCTACCGGGCAAATGTAACTATTGTTTAGTACGTAGACATTAATTAAACAATCTTCGGTCATATTCAATTATTTTCTTTTGTAATTTTGTAATATAACCTGCTGTAGAATAATTATTTGCGTTAGAAAAGTTAACTATTTCTGTCCTACATCTTCCCACAACCAGTGTGATGTAGGGCGGCCACGACAGTCTCTAGGCCATCTCTCTTGCTGCATTAGAAAATTATATTTACAACCATTCCTTTTACCTGCTAAGTACATCTAGTGAACAATAATATTCAAGTATTCCTTTTTGATAGGTAATATTTGTATAAATTATGATGAAAAAACAGCCAAAAAAATATAATGTGTGCCTGGGTCTAGGTGTAGAAGTCGAGGAAGACATGGCATGATCAAATACAAGTAGTTACTTAGAAGTGGATACGTAAAATGTCACGAATAATCTAAGTGCATATATGAAAATATGTAAGGAAAGAGTGGTGAGGCATTCTATCATCTCTCCCTCCCCCTTCGGCAAATGGCGTGATGGTTACTTAGTATAAAAATGGCTAAATTTTCTGGTATCTATCCTCAATCTTCACTGCCTACTTCTCTATCTCTCAATAATTTAGACAATTTAGTAAATGTAAGGGTATGCCCATATGTTGTTTTATTAATCTTTAACCCACAAGTAAAAATGTAAGAAGGTACCTATCAATTTTCAGTGAACTGTTTGTGTTACCAATGCAGGGCCCTATGCACCATTGCGTGCGGATAAGGGAAAGTAGTAGTAGTTTGTTGTTATTTATTATTTAACAATCTATACGAAACCAATTTAACTAACTGACGAGTGAGATATATAAACTCATTTTCGGAATATGAAAAATACATTAAGATGACATATTCAAGACGGAACATTTAAATACAATTATTATTCAAATATAATAAGCAAATACCAAAACATAAGAATCTCAAAAACACTAACAAATAATGACCTAACACTTTCCACATACTGCCTGAGGATTATCACAGGTATTATTAAACATTATCAGAGGTAATAATAACGACTACGATAATTGCTATAAAGTAATCATTATTGAAGTACCTACCTAGATTCTCACTTTAAAATAGAGCACTCTGTGTCAAGTAACATGTAAAGCGAATGACGCAAAAACATTGTTTTAATCTATCACCTACCCACCTACAGTCTACACGTCTACAATCTATAATAACATAATATTGTCTTTTCTTCATTGTTCCGATTTGTTATCAAAACATCCACTTTCATTTGTTTTAACATTAGCTGCACCATTATAATTATGACACCATTCTTTTTTTTACAATTTCTGAAATGTAAATAATTATAGTCCATCACAATAATTATTGTACATAATATTATTGTCAGTGGTAGGTATAGTGGAATCGGTTTACTAATAATATGTAATTTTGTTACTTTTGATGACTTCTCAAATAATCATTACATGCTTCTTAAAAGCATACTACATATTTATAATATACTTAATTGATAGGAACAATTTTAACACATCAAGAAAAAGATAGAAAAAATCACATTTACAATGTGCATTAATCAAATCCCTTGATAAAATAGCCGCTTGCTCCAGGATTAGAACCTGGGTCCTTGTAAAGAAATTCATTTGAAATGTTTATGCCTTCGATAGTGGAGATTAAAAAGTAAAACAGTGTGTTGTGTTTAACGTTTTCTTTAATTATGTTCGTATTTTATTAGGTAAACGACTTAGTTTTTAACACTTGAAAAGGTTAACGCAGTGCCCTTTGCACCATTGGGTGCGGATATGGGAAAGTAGTGGTAGTAAGGTTAGTTTGATACAAATCAATTAGTATGTAAAGAAACATGCTGTTTTACAAATATTTCATTTTTTGTTTTAATAATAGTTTTATCATGGAAGAAGGTGTCCACAAAGTTGCACAAAACATTGTACCTTACCCTTATCCGCACACGATGGTGCAAAGGCACGGCATTGGTACAGTGAATCTTAGTAATTCATTACATGAGGGCAAAACGATCAGTCTTACGTTTCAGTGCCAGTCCAAGATATTCCAATAATGAAATATTTTTATGCGGAATAAATACATTCATACTTCATATTGACCCCGCCGGAAATCGAACCTCGTGGATGGCAGCACAACAAAGTTACCACAACACATTCGTTCAGGAAAAAATATTTTCACTTTTGACTAATTTGACCTTGGATTTTGATTAATTAAACTCTATTCAGGGTCTAGGTTACTCGTCCGTTATTTTACAAGAAGTACCTACATGCATAGGTACTTAACTCAATAGAGGTACATACTGTTAGGTCCCCGTTCTTATATTGTACTTGCCTGTTAACTTTATAATGACAACATTACATAATACTTATGGAATTTTACTATAATATTACCTATTTCATACGATTAACGAACCTCTGCTGAATGTACCCACAAAAGAATACAGGATATTTGACAACCGAACTAATATAGGCAACCATTATAGGTACACAGAAGAAATGATCAATCATAAAAAAATCTTAATTTTAAAAAGGCTTTTACGATGGTTTGGTCATGTGGAGCGAATGAGTGATGAAAGAACGGCTAAAAGAAGTTTAAATGCAAGTGTGCCTGGATGTAGAAGCCGCGGAAGGCCGAGAAAGACATGGCATGACCAAGTACGACAAGTAACTTGAAAGTGGACATGTGAAAAGTCGGAATAATCGGCGTATGTGCATGAGAAGACGTATGAATTTAGAGGAAGCAAAGGAAGTCTGTCAGGACAGATTGGTATGGCAATCTATCCTCTCTGCCTACCCCTACAGGGAAATAGCGTGATGGTTAGTTAGTTAGTTAGTTTTTAAAAAATCGCGTGAAGGATTTTGACTATGTTTTGGTTTTCCACATTCGCTTCTACAGATTATGTGGACATCACTAAACGCCTGCAAGAGACCATATCGCTGATCAATACTCACTTCCTTCCATATTATTCCCGCATCCCTCAGCTTCGCCGAAAACAACTGAAATATTGTCATCGATTATCTACCAGGAATTTTAATCTTAACTTTTGCTATCATTACTACTACTGCTACTACTTTCCCTTATCCGCACCCAATGGTGCATAGGACACTGCACGTGCAGTGTATCTTAATAATTTTATTACATGAAGGTAAGATGATCAGTCATACGCTTCAGTACCAGTCAATGGTATCACACATGAAATATTAATATGAAAATAACGTGTAAATAAATATTTCATGTTGACCCCCTACGGGAATCGAACCCGCGACCTCATGCACGGTAGCCAAATGCGCTACCACTATGCTACGAGGCGGACATAATGTTTAAAATTAACTGAAGTTAAAGTTTATTAATGAACCCCTTCTACTACTATCACTTTTCCTTATCCGCACCCAATGGTGCATAGGGCACTGTATTGCTACTCAAATTGCAGTGCATCTTGATCGTTTATTGCACGAAGTCAGATGATCTATGTGAAATATTTTTATTCGAAAAAAAAACATTGAAATGGTACTTAAATATTTTATGTTTATTTTTTTATGAACCCCACAACTTCTGATGATCACGAAATGATCGGCGCTGCATCGGTTTTACGATTAGGAAACATCCCTAAAGGATATTTGATGATAATTAATAATTAGCTATATGATTTTCCGAGGTGCATAGTTGCGTTTGTATAGTGTAAACTTTTATTCCAACTAAATGAACTGAGATGTATGATTCTAGTTAGTGTTTTGTCAATCATGTTTGAAGTAATTCTCGTTTGCCGTAGGCCGGTCATTTCGCCGTGTAGTCGCCCGTTTCCCGCTATTTTTATAATCAGAGTATTCCCCCCCACGCTGGCGATTATAGGTTCTAAATAAACCGGGGAATGTTTCACATTGTGAAAAAATCTCCCGCCAGGGACCGCCAGGGACAGCGCGGAAAATCGGTCCCGAGATACTATTATAAGATTTCCCAGCGTGCAGGACTCGAGACACGAGCTAGAGAGGGACGGCCAGCTGGTAAATAGGCGAGAGTGAGGGAGACGGGCTCAGTAGGCGTCAGGTTTCCGTAGGCTATGCCCTAAAATGGATCGGCGCCCCCGTTGCCGACGCTTCCCACAGTAAAATTGAATGCACAACTCATTTCCCGCCATTTCAGCTCAACTCCGCCATCATTTTATTTCGCTATATCTCGACGGAAACGGACAAAATGCACCCGAGATCCGAGCGAGAGTCAGCCTACTATTTGCGTTTGTTTGCGAAGCTGGTTGTACTGGCAGGTGCAGTCAGCAGGTGGAATACTGTGAGATATTTCTGTATGATGAACTGACACATCGGAATGTTCTGTGTTCCGAGGAATGTATCTATTGGCTCCTCTGAGCATTTCTGACGATACAATTCATCAATATTCCATTGTTTTGTACTCAAAGCACAGTTTAAACCTAATAACTATGATTTTGTTACTAATATGGTAAAAATGTAATCACGAGTGAATTGTTTATCCTCATTATTTTTCTCTGTATGGAATTTAGTAACATGCCTCGCAATTTACGTCACACAATTACCTCTATAATTTCATCTCTTAGTCCCGTAAATCAACCTTGTTTGAATGACTTCTCATGGAAAGCAAATTTAAAAAATGTGTTTACGCGCCATATTCGGCTTGATGTTATACGTGCAAATTGTTACATTGATTTGTCATGTTTTGGTCATAATATCGACGGATACGTTCGTTTACAAACAGTTGTAACGTCGAGCGATGACGCAATTAGCACAATTCAAACTCTCGTTCAAAATTAAAATATCCTTTAGCCAATCCGAACGCACCTCCCCATGATTCGCTAAACTTGTCAGGGGTCAGGACTAACGAGACAAGAGTGAACACGAAGTTTAGCGGTATCGAGAACCGGCGCTTGTTAAAGCTGAACGCGCAATGTACATGTACATTGTACAGCTAGCGCACGCAACCCCCATTCTACTTGGCGTCTGCTGGTAACCAAGTATCCTAGTTCCATCACGGCCAAGTTTCTCCTGCGGCGGGGGTTGGCCAACTCCTGGCTCCCGGCCACGCGACACACTTGTCGGGACTTATCTCGTACAGGTTGAACGCTCGGTGAAAGTCTCATCTCAGTCACCCACCCTCTATCTCTACCCAATGCATTTAGTCCGCCGCCCACGACACAGTGTAGAGTTACACGAACGTTGCTGTCTGTATGTTTTCATTAGTCACGATCATTTTATAATCTAATTATCATTACCTGTTTCTCACTAATCAGTCCAGCGAGCTAATAATACTGAATGTACAAATAACTGACACCAAAATGATCTTTCCAGTTACTCAGAAAGATTCAGAAATGTTCGTTCCTGGAAAGCGTTACATCCGTTAACTTCCCTGTGTTTGTATGTATGTGCATACATATAACGAATGCGAAAATCAACTTCGCGACATGTTAATATTAGTATTATAAATATCTGATGAGACAATGATTGTTTTAACACGTGACTTCTTTCTGAATTAATTCTTGTCTCGCGTCATGCGTGAGCAATTTGTTTCATTTAATTGTCAATACTCGTATTCGTATGTGTACACGAGAACGGGTATTGTCCCCAAGTTACTCCATAATATGTACCTAAAGCCGGTGAGTGATGAATCAAGCCTCCATCCTCCATAGATCTCTCGTGAAAGCGAACAACATCTTCGAGTATGTATTTGAATACATATTATCTAACTTTCAAAGCGGCAAACCTGGCGTAGGAGGTGCCAAGAAAATATTCTTAAATAACGTTTGCCGACAGTTAAGATAAAATTATACACAATTACACGATTGTATTCGTGTAGAATTCTTTTTATAAACACTCCAACCCACACTGAGTATCAACCATCAACCGGTGGGTTATTTTTGTCCCTGGCACTACAGACCTAAAGAAAAGCCATTTAGGTCGCTGCATTATGGAGAATTCATCAGAACTTGTACCTTGGAGAATCTAGATTACCCTTTCTACTTTTAAATTACACTTCATGAATAGATTACGCGCATTTCGTATGAATGCAGTAAATAGTAATACATTTCTCTTCCATTGTTTCCCCGTCTCACCTTCGCGAGACCTACATTACATAGATAAGTACAAAAATTACCTTTATAAAACTAGTATCCCGAGACGTTTGTACTCTAACGCATCTAATACACATGACGTATAATGCACAAATTCTTGAAATGATTTATTTATATTAATAGAAAGCAGGAAACAAGTTGTGGTGGAGTAGGATTCGAACCTAATAGAGATTCCAATCCGGAGTCCTAAAATCTACCACTAGATCACAGTGAATGAAATCTATATAGAACACTTCTTTTGCGAATTGTTTTGCATTGTAAATGAAGAATGAGCCTTTCCGTTCACAGTTTGCTAGATAGGAAAAAATCCCAATGAAAATAAAAATATCTTGAGATACAGCTACTAATCTTTCTTCTCTCTCATCTTTTATGATAAGTTCCATCGACTAGTCAACACGTGAAAAAAATTTAATTCACTGTCAAAACTCGTATTTTAATCTCTTGACAATGTATTTAATAATGCGTGTTCGACATCTCTAATAGAGGGATTGGATGGTTATCTGAAGACACGTTATTAACTCGCGTAAAGTTTATGTTTGTCAATAAAGAAATTTATTTGATCTTGAAAAGTAAAAGGCGAACGTATTATGCACTATAAAAAATGTATTAACCGGTGTACTTCTAGCGAGCGAGAATAATTAACACGAGGTAAAACTGCTGTAAAGTGCTACTGGTATTAAAACCTTTCTAACGGTTGATGTTTGATTGTATAATATGTATATATCTACTATGTATATAATCATCTACTTTTACTATTTTATAAATTAGTAGAATCAAGTTATCATATTGTAAAATGATCGTAATTGATTCATATTGTTTTCCTTTTGAAAATCGACCTTCACGTACATATAAAATTACTATCTGCACTAATAAAATAATATCTATTAAACGTTGCCCCAGTTGACGGTCGATACCAAACACGAGACTATCGATCATAGGACGGTATTGTGTTAGAATGTCTATATTTTCACTTACTGATAATATTCAGCTTTCTATACAAAGTAGCCAACTTGGTAATCACTTTCCATTTCGAAACTGCGATCATGTTTTCCATTCTGCTACTCTTGACCTTAGGAACGAGTTTTCGTCAAATTACGGAGATGCAGAACTAGAACTTCTCTAACTAAACTTGATTATTGTCGCTGATTTCTAAATTAAACATGCAAGTTAGTTACATTGCCATCGTCTCGGGTTACTGACAACATTTCACTTCTCTCTTCTTTCTTCTGGCGATCAAAGTATCAATCCCTCGTTCATCCATCAATGACGGTCATTAGTCAAACAATCCGATTTAATCTATTTTACTCTGTCGTGGTAGATTTAACATTAACCGTGTAATTTACACATTATTTGTGATGTCAAATGTCGTAGAGAAAATACCGTAGAAAGTACTATATTTACATCCTATGCAAATTTGCGCATGCATACTTACCGTTAAATTTTGAATCTAATAGCGAACATTCCTGATGTTTTATTGCACCGGGCACGATACGTGAACGGAATGTTAAATCTTTACTATCACGTAACCTTGAGACTGTGTATACATATACCATATACCTACCTACCGTATAGTAGCGTTCGAAATATGATACACAAAAAAAGAAAACAGTTTTTGTACTTATTGCGAGCAGAACCGCAAGTTGTTTAATTTACATAACTTGATAAAAACAAGAAGTTTGAATTATTTCATTATATAGGGTTTTCCAATAGGGATGATACAATTTAAAAATTTAAAAAAAAACATAAATTAATCAGTGAGACACAAAATTTTTGTTTTATTTGAAAGGTTACATTATGCCATTATGTATGGAAAATAACATCATTCAAATGACCACCACGACTTCTCCATACGTACTGCATTCTGTGAACCCAATTTTCCATTACTTTTTCACATAAATTTGCCTGTATTTCATCAATAGCACGTTCAATGTTGATTTTGTAATTGCTCGATTGTTGTTGGATTATTAGCATAAACTTGTGACTTAACATACCCCCAAAAAAAGAAATCACAAGGTGTTAAATCCTTTCTTTGTCGAACTGGTACTCTTCTATCGTGTAAAGAAAATTCACCTTCAAATTTGTCTACAATACGACGAATAGTGAGTCGATTAACTGAATAATGTCGTCCACGAATTCTTCTTAAATTTCTTTCAGTATTCACAATTGAGCACTGATTTTGATAAAACAATTTAACAATTTCTAAACGTTGTTGAAGCGTGCATCTTTCCATGATTAAATTTCATAACCTACTGAACACAAATGACATAAGAAATGTCAAAAAATAAATACGCAGTGTTGCCATTATAACCATTTTAAATTGTATCATCCCTATTGGAAAACCTGTACTTCTTCAAGGATTAAATTATTTTTATTTAAATAAAAATTATTTGCGTAATAAATTCTAGATCCTCGCCCTTTCATTGTCAATTAGTTACAGTAGAGTTGAATTGCAATCAGTTATTTTATCGATGGCTGTGTGTTTCTTACCATATTTACCCATAATACTTACGAATACATAGACGTTTAGTCAAAAATAAAAAATGAAAATTTTATGGAACATTGTTTAAGTCGTGATTTACATTCGATAAGACGAATAAAATAGCGGAAGAAAGCTGAATATTGATGACACGATATTATTATATTATGCATATCTTAATATCTTTATAGAAATGCAATCGTCGTACGACAAGATACGTGCTTATAAATCAAACAATGATTCAAAGGTTGTGTCATAATTCATAACATCAAATTGTACTAACTTATAGCAAGGTTTGTAATTATAGCTGATTAGTAGGTTCCTAGTTCCTACATACATATACAATACATAGTAAACTCTTGAAGTATTATGCATTACTAATGACAAAAAATACCAATTTAACCTATACATATGTATAGTTAAGTGTTATAATGTTATCCTAGATAAAAATTCCTTGAAAGGTTTTTAAACTATGTAAGTTTTTGATCTGGCTAACAGCAGCTTTAAATATCGATTTCGTTATAAATAACTTGTAAATGATTATTGTTTTGTTATAACAGAGTTTGTCCATGTCTTTCGAATGAGGTTAACGCAATTTTAATGCTTTGATAACGTAAGTAGTACGTATGATAGAGACGTTTATAATATTACCTTTTGGTGTGTATAATCACCTAAATGTAATTACATATTTCTAAACGTCTGCCTTGAGAAACTTAAATTACCTTCATAAAAAAATTTCAAAACCATGTTCTGTGTTTAGTGTTTTTTGTTCATAAAAGTTCTGATAAAACAAAAATTTTAAAAGGTTTAAATAATAAAATCGCCTCAAGTTAATTGGTGAATACAACCTTTGTTCTCTGAGAAGACAAGTGTCAACATCGAAAACCATAATAAGTAGGTATTTATGGCGTTTCGCATTAGAATAGAAAATATTCCCTATCTTAGTTACCTACCTTATTAATGAGTTAGAAAATATTTCTAACTACCTTATTAATGAGTTAGAAAATATTTCTAAACAGTATATAAAAAAAAATTTCACAATTTAATGATTAATATTTTGAGTTTGTTTCTTATTAAGCTTGAAAGTTTCAACGTAGGTACTTCCGTACCTACTTATTAAAATTTCTCAGCTTCATGATTTTTTAAACGTTTTTATGCCCTGATACCAAGTTTTAACAGACAAGTACAATAATAAGATATCTGGGTCTTATTTACATTTTCTTGGCCGTGGGAATTTCATAAGAATACATAATTTTATTAATTATTACTTACGTTCAATAGTAGGCTATAGTTAATTCTTCAACGATTAATGATACCGCCATAAAACTTTTTTGTGTTATTTGTTATTTATGAATTCCTTGTGTACTGGATTATCTGTCGCAGTTTTTTTTTTTTTTAGGAAAACTCAAATTTTGTATCACAATAATTGTTACAATTTATGTACATATATTATGTGCGAAGTAAACTGCTAATTAAATTATTAGTAGGTATTTAATGTAAATTAATCCGAGATGTTTTTAACCACTTGTAGAAATGCATAATGTATTTGATTTTCATGCGAATTTGATTTTTTAATTGAGCGATTATCTCTTTATATTGTGCACTAAAAAAAAGGAAAATGTCTGATATCTGATATAGTTATCATAATAATATTCATAATTTGGTTAGTGGTCAAAAACCAATCCTGTTTCTGTCAATTCACAAAAATAAAATTATCTATCTCCTCCACTTTTGAATTGAAGTTTAGCTTTATTTAAATTAACTTATTGCATTGAATATTTCGTGTGATAGATTAAAATAAATTGTTGTGTTACAAAAAACCTTTACTATTTTACGTTTTTACAAGAGTATTAGTGCGATTCTTATATTGTTATTTTTTTATTTTGTAAATCTGTGATGACTATTCTAGCTGGCCCAAATGATTTCAAGTCTAATTAAGTCGGTAGGCAGGTTAAATTAGTCATTTTCCCCTTAAGTTTACAGCTGCTTTTTTTTGTGATATTGCAGCTTTGAATAATTTGAATATTAAAAGAATTTTAGGCAATTTTGCCGTATTATTATCGACACCCAATTTAAGTGTTGACCTTTGCGAAATTTCGTTCCAAAAATGGGTGAAAATTGCCATACACATAATTATATTAAATTTTATTTTCAAGCAAGGATGACTGATTTAAAAAAAGCGTACAACATGCTTATATCTTGCTTGTTTAGAAATTCATGTAATATTTGTATAAAATTGCCTGTGCTGTGTTAACTATAATAAGAACTATCGCCTGCTTAGGCAGAATGCAAGATTGAGATAAGCATTATCGACTTAATAAATTAAGGGTTTTTACGATGGCTCGGTCATGTGGAGCGAATGAATTATAAAAGAACTGCTAAAAAAAGTATAAGGCAATTGTGTCTGGGTGTATAAAACCTAAGAAGGCCGAGGAAAACATGGCAGAATCAAGTAAATGACAAGTGAAATGTCGGAAATAATCGACGTGCTGAATGATAGGAAATTATGAATGTGGAAGGAGCAACCAGTGCAGTGTGGTGTGGCCTTCTATTCTTTAAGCAGATCTTCTGCCTTTAGAATAATTTTTAACACATTTAACAAGTTTACACTCAAAGTAATCGTTATTAGAAATATAATAGATAAGTATAAAAAACCTATGGCAATTCCTCTTAAATATTTGCCTAGAAATCAATGAGGAGCAAGAAATCAAACAGTATTTTGTCCATTTCAGAGTTTTTCGATAACCAAGGAGAAAAAATCAATACAAATCAATCAATGCTTATAAAAAATGTGAAATATGACCATTTAATAAGATTTTTAGTCTAGAAGTGTACCAAGTATTTTTATATAACTTTTATTAGATACCTACCGAATAATTTACTAAAAATCTATTACAAAGTCAGTTTTTTTCTGGTATAGATAAAATACTATTTGAGTTGTTGCCCCTCATATAAAGTATTTATTTTTATGTAAACACAAGTTGGGTCTATTTACTGCTTCGGTAGTTCTACTGTTCCGTGTTCAGACGATTTAGCCTGACCTGGACAAATAACAAATGATAATTTATTACGGAACGAAATATTGTTAATGGTTCTTTTGTTGCGGATGGTTTCCCATTGTGTGATGGTGATGATGACGTGACATAATGTATGTGGCCAAAAGAAAGTACAAAGATTTGTAATTTTCCACGCGCCATTGTTAAAAGGACATTATTTTTCGTGTATCTGGTGGGATCACCACAAAATGTCAAAATCATTGTTTGGCAACATAATGCCATTACTGGTTAACAAGGTATATTTTAAACGTTGGCTTTGTTTACCAAGTATGCAAACAATCGTTTGGATGCAGCAAGCCAGAACAGAATAGCGGATTAGGTAGAGACAAGCACCATGTATAAGGATAATTTCTATACAAGCAGTGCTATGAAGCTCTCAACACTGAGGTAGTTTTGTCACAGTGATAACAATAAATTCTAATCATTGGCAAAATTCTGACATGACCTGATTAAAAAAATTGTACACAAGCATAGCCAAATGGCATGACCCCTGTGCTCCATCTCCCTTACTCACCCGATCTTGCCGTTTTGCCGACATTAACCGAAGTGTATAAAAAAACGACGGAGTGCGCTGTCGTGCATCACAGAAGACGAATTTTTTAATTTTTTTTTTGAGCAATGGACTAAAAACGATTGGACAAGTTGTATTAGTGCCAAGTGGATTAGAAATTTTTTGTTTTAAACATTAAACTTTAGATAAATTTTTAAAAAATTAGGTTCGGTTTCTTTTTGGGTACCCCCTCGTAACTTACCACGATAAGTTTTATTGATATACAAAGAATAATAATATTACTTTATGTGCAAAAAGAAAAACACACTATAGTAATATTGACCTTTAAAACGTAGTAGCTCTAAGCTCTAATATTCACTATGCGTAGTTAAAATTGTCAATAAATATTCTGCATCGGGTTTCCAAATTTAGTGGTACCCCTATGCACCATATGGGGTTGGATAAGATACGTGAGAGTATTAGGTTTTAGAATACTATACCTATAATCACATTTTTGTTTTTCTTGGTCTGAATACAATGTCTCTTGGTCTAAAATGAAATCGATGTGATGATTTTTATGTAAACGAAAATATTAAATTATGTGGTTGATTGCATTTCCCGTTGCTAATTTAAACAGAAAACTAGATTTTTTAACGTGGAAAGGTGTACAAACCGCAACGTCGAATGTATATCAATATTGTCGAATACTGTTTGTGGTTGCAACATAATATAACATGTTTGATTGTAAGCTTGAATTCATCCTTAAATATGATTATTCCATGAGGTCATCAATATCGTTATTACTGTCTTTTAAAAGTAAATAATAATATTTAAATCAAATTAGATTTGGGTTCTATTTTTTTACTTTTAGTGACAATTGTTTCCCTTGTTAGGGCTTGTCAAACTGTGGCCTTCATGCCTTCAGGGATTGATAATACAAGGCGAAACAATTGTCACTACACATAAATTAACAAATAAAACAAAAAAACATTCTGTTTGCTAGTTTCTGAACATCAAATTAGTACTAGACCGCAATTCTTACATTTTCAGGGTTATTAATGTTATAAATGATATTAATCCTTCGTTTTTTGTGGATTTCGAGCTCCGTTAATAATCTTTGTATTCGTTCTAATTATTCGATAACACCTGTGTAAACCTATTTAACACTAAACCTTTTTAATTAAATAAACTTTCATTCTTATTTAAAGCTGTTACCAACTTGTGAGCAATGCGGTGTCTCTTGTTTAGTATGTCCGTCACATGAACTCAGATAACCAATATTTATGGTTTTTTTGTTTAAACACTAATATGAATTGCTCAAATGTAAACAATTTATAAATTCGCTTTACTATGAGCGCTGTTGCTCCAACATCATTAGCTTTAGATAGCCGAAAAAAACTCACGAAAATATTACCAGCAGTAGCTCAAGCCACAGATGGACTATCGAAGAAATTTAAGCGTGCTATTCACGATGCTATTGCTAACGATTTGAGCGATCACAGTGACAATCTTCGATACCGTGCTATCATAGCAACAATAGCCGATCTGAGCCGACGGCCGATCAAGGCTATGACCGGCCTTACTCAAACGTGCATCAATCGCGCTTGGCTTATTTTTAATTATTTCGACTGCATTTCTCAATCTTTGGCTTGCCTGTCAACCGACTTTCGTGTCATAATAAATGATTGAAGAATCGATTAGCCGTGCGAATAGATATATCTTGGGAAATGGCTAGCGACTAGTATGCGCTCGATTTAATGAATCCCGATCGATAACTGTTAACCGTTTCCCTAGTGATCGCGGAAAACGTAATTCAACCTGGGTCACAGCATTCGTTATCACGTCGCTATTGACCGAATCGGTACTGATCGTGATCGAGCAACAGCGTGACGATGCATACAACTCGTACAGATATGTTAGAATTAATTTCTAGTGTTGAATATTGTGTAGCAAATCTAAAGAAGTTGATGACCAGATAATATTCGAGTACGAGACAAGACTGTGTCGTTAGGGTTTTGTCTGTATAAATAAGCTATCTCATTTACCCTACAGCACCTTTTATACTTTCTATTTGTGTATGCAAGGTATGGTAAATATTTATTTATTTATTTATTATTTTTAAAGCTGAACTTAAACAAAATTACTATCCACAATTAATATGAGGGGAAACATCGTCCATTACACACCAGGTCATTGGATTTTGATAATTTTTATCCGTTCGTGAGTTTACTGCGTCTTAGCATTTTACGCTCACGGAGGTCAGCTTCTTCGAATATGTCTATGATGCACAATATATGTTATGCTATACCGTATCCAAGTAATTTTTCTGACCAGATATATGTTTGTAGTGATGATCAAGATTGCATTCGTGAACTTATGATATCAGTTTACTCTAGCATACTTTGGTTTACTTTGAAAGTGCCGTTGCAACCATTTCGTGCGGATAAGGTGAAAGTAGTTAGTAGAATGAATTTTATAGTTATAACTCGATTTGTTTCATAGCAGTTCTTTTAGATTGTATTATTATTAATGAGATTGTAGTGGATATTGAACATTGTATGTACGCTTTAATACATTGTATGCTTCTTTGGAAACATTTTATACCTTTTACAGGTAATAAAGAACTTAGTTCAGATCGAATGATTTATTATATGCTGCATGCCTGGTTTAACTAATGCTGAGTTCCGTATTAGATATCTTCAGTTGATATTATAAAGAAGCTTGCACTTTGAGAAATTTTCATAATATTCACGTGTTACGATTTACAGTTATTTTAATTTACTTAGTTACACGTTTAACATGCAACTTTGACATGCACATCTAGTGTTCTTTGAACATCGCAAACAGTGAATATAGCTTTACTTGTTTACCATTTGCCATGCCACCATCTTGTTTTTGGTATAACCCTTTCCGTTTCATTTGCTATCATGACCCGTGTGACAAAAAAATCGAGTATACATATTAGCGTATAAGTTCATGCTAATCACATGATCATGACTTCATATGTAGTAACTTAACATTACTATGTATGAAAGTAGCTTGCACCTTTAACTTGAGCTATTTCAACATAATTGTGTTTACGATTATACGATATCAATTGTCAAAAAACAAAGAGTAACGATGTAACATATTTGGCCTTCTTGACATATTTTGAGGCGGGGAGAGTGGGGGGTTGGCGTTCATCTCCACTAAAAAATTGTTTTACTAAAATAGGATTTTCGTGGTTTATTGTTAGTGTTTAAGAGATGTCTCGACCATCTTGTATTTTGGTTTTCTTCTCGTTGTTTTATTATAATGATGTAGTCTGACTAGTTTTAGTATCCCTGATTCATAATTTTCCGACATTAGTCATGTTATATTTAGCTTCATGACCTTGCATCTTTGTAATAACATTACTTTTTTTTTTTTTATATCTCTTTCACATGAGCTATGAACATTCTGTTTACAATAGGGATTTCTACAGTTGCAACAACAAACGAACGTGTAATATAGTTGCTTCTTGACAATATGAGGCGGGATAGTGGGTCCACCAAGGCATAGCCTGTGGGGGGTGGGGGGGGGGGGGGGGGGGGGGGGGTGTGGGGGGGGGGGTGGGTGGGGGTTGGGGTACTGTGGAATAAATCTAAAAAGTGTGCAACGTGGGGGGGGGGGGGGGGGGGGGGGGGGGGTATGAGAAAAGGGGGGGGGGTAAGGGGGGGGGGGGGGGGGGGGGGGGGGTTGGCGTCATCCCCCTAAAATAATTTAGGATTTTTGAAAAATAGCAGATAATATAAACAAGTCTGTCACAATTGTATGTTATTTATGAACCTTAAAGTGTGTACTATACTTTAGCCGGAAGTAACATTCATATTAATAACCATATAAATAGTAAGGTGTGGGGACATCTGTAAGACCTGTGTATCTTTTTAGTATGGACATCTTCGGCACAACTTCTGAATGCACATAATGAATCATCCTCAGATTTCTCTGTTCTCTTTTGAATTCAGGATGCACAAACTTAAATAAAATTAGCTTATGCAATTTAAGCAAAAGTACCCCCCCCACCAATTAAGGGAAATAAAATTGCGACTACCACATTCAATAAAAAAAACAAAAAATAAAAATCAAAAAAAAAAATATCATTTGATTTTGTTTCGTCAACAATCATTAGAGCATTAGCTGCATCTTTCTCATTAAAATCAAAGTTCATCCGTGTTTTAAACATGATTGATTGATTCAGTTCTTGCAGCCTGATTGCCCAATTAATTAACTCTGCCCGAAACAAGACAGGTGGATAATCTGAAATTTATCATCTAGAGATAATCTGGAGTAACCCCCATTGGTGTGGTAAACATAGGAGGTAGGTACTAACAACTAACTTCTCCAATGGCCATATTATGACTTTTATCATTATCTGTTGCAACTTATCCTCACAGTATCTAGAATTTGTTTGGAACAAGTCCTACCGAGCTGTTTGAAACTTGATTCAAGACTATTTGTCCTTATTTCGGACCTACACTACAGTGTGACTGCCTCATCAAAAGTAAATATAAACAACTGGAATTCAAAGTGAAAGCAGGGCTCGTAGTTGCGACCTTCTTGCTAGGGGGTACGTTTAAGTAAATCATTAAAAAAACATATGATGAAGTAGTAAATCTTGTTTTTGGCACGCGACCGGTGCCTATCAGGTTGCATCTCCGTTACTATTGGTAGTAATATAAATTATGCTAACGATAAGTATTACTCGATACCCGTATGGAAATTCCTCATAGTCCAACTGACAGTTGAAGTTAACTTGCTCCACGTAGATTCTGTTCTGATTTCTGATTGTGGCTTTTTGTTTTATGATACTAATCAAGTTGCGGTCATGATACGGGTGATCTTTCATTATCATTGTCATAATACTCAGTAAAGTTATTAGTTGTCGTTAAACTCATAGACTTCGGAGTTGGTATAAAATGAAAATTTAGTTGGATTTGGAGAATTTCGGCCGATTCCACAACCCTGGATTAAATTCTAATAGTACAGAATTACACAATATAAATGTCACTACAGTCAATTAGCATTACGTACTCCCCACTGTCGCCGAAAAAGACCGATTCGATCTCACACGAACCACATAAAATTATCTAACATTACTACTTCTGTCTGTATCTTATATTTAAGTCCATATATTACACAAAGCCTGAACCAAATTATTACTCGTAGATAAATCAGATTTTATTATACCATGATGAAAAGGGCTGTTCTTTCACTAGTCTGAATTTTTGGGAGTTTCTAGGCAAACATTGATTGTTACTTCGAAAAACATTGGGTTTTACAAAATATGTTACTCCTCTAAGTGATATCTGTGTTTGACCCGGTTCCCGAGGACAATGAGTCCAGTGTACTCCGCTATACCTGGACACGAACAGTCCATGAGTCCATATCGGGCTCCGGTTTTAGAAACATGTTCCTATCTGCGATACTTCCACTCTGCAGCCGCAGCCTCCTTCCCTCTGTATTCAGAGTGGTCTTGCCAAGTCCAAGGTCTAGTGGAAAGCTCAATATTATTATCTTAAATGTACCTGCACGTATAAGACGGTAAATGCCTTACATTGTACTATGTAAGCGATTTGTGGTATTTTAAGAAAAAGTGTATTAATTGTATGAGACTATGTAACATACATCATCTGGGACTGCTTTATAATCGATTCTCACCACGATCTCTGTCGTAGACCCCGTTTCCGATAATCTTTGGTCAAGTTATCATTCAACTTGAAACTACAGTTTATTAAATAAAGCTTGATTCAAATTACAGTTCATGTTAGAATTTCTATGGATCAAGTATTATAAAGCTTGTAGGGGACTTGGTTCAAACAAATACTACCATTAAATGACGTCTAACTAGTGATCTACATTAATAAGCCAAAAATTCTTCGTATCTGCCATGTTAATATATTTTTTAATAAAGCGATTCACATATAAACCATCACAAATCTAAAACTCTTAATTGCTGTAAAGCAAGCAGTTTAATCTAATAACATAAAAATGCGTTGACAATCGAAATTATTTACTATTTAAGTAGGTACTGGTTTATTAATACATGTCGATTTGGCTAATAATGCCAAACTACTTCTATTGTTAGATCAAGATAGATGGAAAATACCCGAATCTAGAGGCCGGACATTCGTTTTGAGATAATATCGGATTGGTTTCCTGAGTACCTATACATTTAGAAGTAAAATGTAAACACGCCGACTAAACTCGGCCTCGAAATCAAAATCGTGATACAAATTTGACCGTTTCGATTACCTGGTTTTAGAAAGTGTCTCGTTAACTACTTTCTTGGGCGACCATACTGTGGGTGCCCGTACAAAGGAATATCTACTACCTGCATGATACTAAATACTCTATATTTTTATGTGTAAATGGTCGACTTTCCCTTTAAAACTTCAACTCCTTTATACTTTCTAAAGTGGACGTTTCGTTTATGTGTGGACAATGTTGGATTTCTGGCAATCCTTTGCTGCGGGTAGAAAATTGTATCTGTCTGCCTTGTAGGGTGGTTTTCCAATCGTCTACGTCTTCTCAGCTACTTGTTAGAATGGCCCAAGGCCAAAAGGAAACTGTGATAAGTTTCTTTTTATTAAATAAAAAAATAACGTTACTTTTTAGTATCGTAAATTGTAGTAAACCTGTTTCTGTACATAATATATTATAATTAATTTGGTAAAACACTGACTCAGTAGCATGATAACTTATCGCGATAAATCTTATTTTCTTCAATTCGAATCAGGCTAAAGTTTTCCATTTGTTCTAGTTTGGCGAGCTCATGCTATATATTTTAATTGCTGAAGCTATAAAATATAGTCATTTATGTTCTACGAACATGTCAAGTAATGAAAGTGGTGAAGTGACCAGTTTATAACGGATTTTTTTTCATTTGCGGTATTAAATTTGTAAGTAACAAAGTATAAACGCGAAAATCTTTGCATGACTCCATAAAAGTAACATATTGGTATCTCAATAAATTATTTAATGTTTACGACACTTGTGTCACACTTGGTGACTTTGAAGGTGTTTTATTTTATTTTATAGATCTTTATTAAATTTAGAATAAAATAAAAAATATTTATTAAAATATGTTTATCGAGACTTCAGATTGCATAAACTTTTTAGCTAATTTGACTTTAAATTTATAATATGCATAATATCACAGTATTCTTATGATTTTCATAAATAAGTTTATAAACTCAGAATTACTTAAAAACTTTATCTTAAGTCCTTATCTCTGCTGAAGATTTTTTGTATTATCGTTACTTAAATTTAATACGTACGATATTATTTGCGCATTGTAAAGCTGCATACTATTGTACTAGTACTTAAATAAATGGAATTTATATAAGCTAAATTGTAAAATTGTGAAAAAACACTTTATTACAGTCACGATAAAAAATCAGACGGGTTGGACGTAGGACCTCAAGATAATTATATGTAAAAATGTTGTTTAATTTTTCATTACCTACTGTTGTTTCGTTGTACCTGATCACGCAGAACTAATTCCTTTAATTAAGTTGAAGAATCCTTAAAAATTTCATGTTCGAAATCAGCAAACTACATATTAAAAATAAATAAAAATGTTACGGTATACAATTCCTTCACATATATTTTAATTATTGAAAATTGCTACTAATTTAATGAAAATAGCTCGACGAACGAAATAAAATGAGAATTAACGTGATATTATTGTCATTTTTCCTATTCTAAATTTTCTATTGCTAATTAGCAATTGTTATATGTGGGATTAATACATTTGAATATAACTAACTGTTGATACATAACAATGGTTTGTGTAATATACGTACAAGGACGGGATAGAAAGGCAACAGCCCGAGGCATTGTTTGTAAACAGACTAAGAAACAAATCCAATTTCATACTCCAGACCTGTTTAATATTCACCCCACGCGCCGCGCCGCCTTGTCCAACAATCATGAATAATGTACTGCCTTACTCAAATATCTTTAATGTTATCTATTAGTGACAACATTTAGGACATCATATTGATATTTAAAAATAAATGAACATAGGGCTGTTATTTTATCAGATATGTGTACTAGTTGAAATTATAAATATTAAAATATATTTTGTGAGGGTGTTTTAAATCGTCTGCCTCGTGGTGTAGCGGTAGCCTGTTGGGCTACCGTGCATAAGTCGCGGGTTCGATCCCCGTAGGGGGTCAACTTGAAATATTTATTTACATGTGACTTTTCAAATAAATATAGGATAACTTTGACTGCCGCTGAAGCGTAAGACTGATCATCTTGCCTTCACGTAACAAAATTATCAATCACTGCACTTGGTGTACCAATGGAGTGCCCTATGCATCATTGGATGCGAATAGGGGAGAGTAGCAGTAGTAGGTTTAAGTTTTTAACATTAAAGGATTATATTAGTTAGGAACTTAGGTTCTACAAAATCTCCATGCTAAAATTGCACAGATATGATGTATATTATAATTGGACATCAGATACGTATTACAAACAGCCTAGCAAATTTATTTGTAATTCCGAAAACATCCCCTGGGTTGAGACGTTTCCGCCCGCACTACGGGCTGACCACGTGCCCCTAACGAGCACTGTTGACTGTTGAGGTTTGTGTGCCACCCTTCCATGTATTGTGTTGGAACCTAACCCCACATTAGACAGGATTTCACAGTAAAACATCCTCCGACCTTGAGCTAATGTTGGGCGGGGGATAACCTGTTTATAATTGGGCGCCTATATTATTATTGCGCGCCTTATATACCTGTTCCCGTTTTTATCCAGTTATTATTATAAATTCCAAATTTTTAACGCTTGTTTACATTTATTAGATACTAGCACATTTATACAATTCTCTTAAGAAAAATTAATCCCGACAATTACACAGAATAAAAGGTTTTTTCATACCTGGTGTGATTCTCTCCTGGCCTTTTTGAAGGAATATTTAAATAAAATAATAGTATCTTACATATTTTTTCAATTTAATCTTAAAATATAGTAACATAATATTATGTATACTTTGGCTAAATTGGCAGTTCATAATGGAGTTCTGGTACCAACCCTTATGTATGGTAGTGAGGCGTGGTGTTGGAAAAAGAAGGACGAAAGTAGAGTGAATGCAGACGAAATGCGATCTCTCAGGTGAATGTGTGGTAAGACTATGTATGATAGGTGTACAAATGTCGAAATTAGTGCAAGGCTGAGATAAGCATTATCGACAAAATTAAGAGAGGTCTTTTACGATGGTTCGGTCATGTAGAGCGAATGGATGACGAAAGAACGGCTAAAAAAATATGCCAGGACAGAGTGGTGTGGCGTTCTATCCTCTCTGTTTATAATATATTTATGTAGGTTATTAATTTGAAATGTCTGAAAATGACCTAATAAAATGTCTACATCTACGGCAGTTTAGTTGAGTAGTTCCTTGACGAAATGATACGATTATTAGTTAATTATTTATCTGTTCTATGGCGCTTGGCGCTGTTAACTTTCGTCATAACCTCAATTGGTGACGTTACCCTCATGGCTAAATTAACCCCAACCACTTAAGTAATGCACATTTAATTAAATAACCATCGCAGTATACTATGTTACCATGACTTGATTAACTTCCTAGAACAGTCAATTAGGAATTGGGTAACTTTGAACAATGTAATATGCACTAATTTAATTATGCTCCTTCTGTAATACATTGTGAAATATTCCCTTCCATTGCTTTGATAAAATTTAATATTCAGCGTCTGAAATATGACAAAATACAATTAAAAAAAAAAAACATTTTTTACTGAATAAATACGTAAATCTTTTAAATATTTTTTCTTAATTATTTACAGGTAAAAAACAATGTTTGGTGGAGGTTTACGCAACTACACCATAATTTTTATAACAATTAATTCATTTATTTCAAAATATCTTACTGTTTCTAGTAAACATTAAATTGCGTAATAAATAAGCAAAGTTATTTATCATCATTATCATCATACCATATCCGCTTCCTATGTGGAGCATATGGAATCCACAAACTGCCTTCAGGCCAAGCGATCGGCCGCCAGCTCCCGTGCATCCTATCAAGTCAAGTCCACGCCCCGCAGCTATGACGCAAACTGCCGACGAATTGTCAACAGTGCACGACCAGGACGCCAAGAATCTGACGCCTTGTAAAATAGGCAAGCGTGGTCAAGGCACTCGGGAGGCATACGTAGTATATGGCCTAGCCAGCCGGATGACAGTATATACCAAGGGTTGCGTGTCCGTTGCCTCACCTCAAGTTATTTATAGCAATATGTTAGATATTTTTTAATTATTTACCGTGTTTTTATTTTTATTTTTATTCATTTACTGGTAAGCTCAGCACGCAAGATAATCGGTCTACTCAAATGTCAGATATTTGGCTGCGGTAATTTGGAGTACAGAATGTTAAATACTGTTGTTTTATACCATCCAGTTTATGAATAATGTCTGGCGATATATATTCCTGTCGAATATAATTCTTCTGCGTGCCTATAATGCGAAATGTTATGACTAGATTAAATCTGATATATTTGTATACTACTCGTTACGTTCCACGTATGTCATACAAACATATTTCGAAGATTAGCGAGTTTGATTCTAAGACATTACTTATAATTTATTTTATTTTTAATACTCCAGTAAACTAGATTAACTAGATAAGAATAGAGTCAATCTGTTGCCTATTTTGCTGTTCAAAGGTATGTGTATTATCAGTAGCGTGCACTCCATGCATGCAGAAATGCATTGCCTTCCCTACAGAAATAGCATTTAAATAAAAAGTGCAATTCGTTTCTTACAATTTAAAATATTAGCCCGAAATTCCCAAAACTCCCAAATAATTTATACTCCCAAATAACTTATCAAAAGAGGCTAAATTGGCAGTGCATAATCGAGTTCTGGTACCAACCCTAATGTATGGAAGCGAAGCATGGAGTTGGAAAAATAAGGATGAAAGTAAATTGAATGCAGTTGAAATGCGATCTCTCAGGCGAATGTGTGGTAAAACTATGTATGATAGGTGCACTAATGTTGAAATTAGAGCAGAATGCAAGGCTGAGATAAGCAAAATTAAGAAAGGTCTTTTACGTTGGTTCGGTCATGTAGAGCGAATGGATGATGAAAGAACGGCTAAAAAAATATATGATGCGACTGTGCCTGGATGTAGAAGTCGAGGAAGGCCGAGAAAGACATGGCATGATCAAGTAAAACAAGTGCTTGAAAGTGGGCATGTAAGAAGTCGGAATAATCGACGTGCGTGCATGAGAAGATGTATGAATGTGGAGGAAGCAAGAGAAGTATGCCAGGACAGAGTGGTGTGGCGTTCTATCCTCTCTGCCTACCCCTTCGGAGAAATGGCGTGACGGTTAGTTAGTTAGTTAGTTAGTCAAACGTACCCGCGAATAATCACTAGCCATGCTAAGCGCCACCCAATGCACATTCAAAATCGTGTCATAAGCAAATACTAACTCGACTACAAATATCATCTTCATTCTCCGCATAAATGTGAATGTGTGTGTTAATTTTCAAACAAAATTTGTCAAGGAACAGGCAGTGCTTTTTGTGGTTCATTTTAATAGTGTTAAAATGACGCTGCTAGTGTGGTTCAAGTTGGCTCTGTGGGTAGCCCACTCTTTCTTATGACTCGGCGCGGCGGCGCGCACCGGTTTTGGGTTCGATCCTCAAAACTGCTTTTTATAAATTTTTGAATATACGCATATACTTATAGGTACTGGCATGAACTACAAATTTCAAAATATTTGTTTCGTTAGATAAGTAGGTATATTCAATAGCTTTGTTTTTTATACTGCCTACCCTGATTCCAAACTCTGTGCACGCCACTGTGTGTTATACAAGTAAACATAAAAAAAATTATCTGGTAATTTCATTTAGCAAAGTGATTTCTATAAGTGAGTAATTTAAACTATCACAAAATAGGTTGCCTTTGCGAGATTCTTTCTGAAAATGTAAAAATAAAACGAAAAATAATTAAACTGTTGATGCTATTTGATTAGAATCGACCTTATCTCTTTTTTATATTTTTATTTCCGCTTATTTGATAGGTAACACTGTAGTTAAAACGGAAAATAATAAATTGTTATGTTACGTTACCAATACCCCCTACATCACAATTTACAAAGCGTTGCCATGTCAAATTAAATCATTGAGTACATATTAAATCTTTTTTTTGTTGAAAACCATGTCTATAGAAAGATCGAAGTTCTAATCAATTGCCATAATACGCCCGAGGAATTTCTGTTCAAATAATTACACGCCTATAGATAATACATGTAAATGTGATTTTATATTGGGGAGGTACATAGTTATTATATTTAATCACAAACGATATAATATTGGATTCGGTAAAGCTTTTGTAAAAGTAATTTGAGTACTCTTGTATGTTTATGCTTTTGTATTTTTAAAGTATTTTTTTTACTATACAGACTGCGTGGTTATTACTTACCATCCAATCCACAGTGATAATATAATTAATTGACAGCTTTTTTTATGCTAATTTTTAATATCTAACGATTAAGTCTATTAACATATTTATAACATTACATTTTTTGTACTTATGTAGGAAATATAAATAATCGTGAATCTTCTAATGAGAGTTTTGAACTTTCATTTTAAATGTAAAATTTTATTCCTACCTAAACTTTTTTTTTAGAATAATTAAATAATATACTACTTTCCCTTACCCGCACCCAATGGTGCATAGGGCACTGCATTGGTACACCAAGTGCAGTGTATCTTGATCATTTTATTACATGAAGGTAGGATGATCAGTTATTTGCTTCAGTGCCAGTCAAAGGTATCACACATGAAATATTAAAATGAAATTTACATGTACTTAATTAATATTTCATGTTGACCCCTATGGGAATCGAACCCGCGACCTTATGCACAGTAACCAAATGCGCTACCACTATGCTACGGGGTGGATCATAATATAATATACCCCGAAAAATCTTATATCGTCTATGCAAGTTCAATACCGCGTATGAGCCAATAAGTTCAAAATACGCATTTTTGGTGATTTTCGTTGAACGAAATAAAGCGGCATCGATTGGTTCATTCAAATTTTAAAATTGACCAATAGACTGCTAGCACTCGGTTAATGTCAATACCGCGAATAAACCATCTTCACAAAAGAAGCAAGCAATACCGCGTATATCCCGATACAAATAGCATGTTTACCTCTTTTTTTTACGAAATTGGAGGGTTTTTTGTCTCCCCTGAACAGTTTGACAAATGGTTCTTCCGCGGTATTGAACTTACACAGACGATATGATCATTTGAAGTCTATGTTTTTGTCTATAATACGCACCTGCGTAATTAAAATATGAATGTGGAGTAACTAATAAGTCGATTTAAGTGTCACTATAATCAGTTTAAATCTGTCACTATGCATCAATACAACTAATGTTATCTCCATCGTTTCTGACGCGTCCCTAACTAAGAGAGAGTCTAACAATAATTATTAAATGAATCTCCATTAATCCCCGTGATTTTCCTGTTTGATAATTCGCAAGGACGGCCGCCATGTTGCTTATCGAGGCATACTTAATCCTATGGAGTTTGTATTGAAGTCGATGTACGAGTATTCTCAGTAGGAGCACGGAGCACGATTATTCTTCGCTCCATTTGCTTTCATGGATTATTAAAGTTTTAATGGGATCGATTGAACAGATTAAAATTTGCCCAAATCGTAACCTCTAATATTAAATAATAGTTTAAACTAGTATTCGTATATTGCTTTTGATGGAATAATTCGCGTGTAAGGCATGGATACATTTTTTCATTTTGGATTGTCATCGTAATTATTATTTTTGTATGGTAGGGTAGCACTAGTAATCATTGAATATTGGTTTTGGTAATTTCGGAAATCTTCACAGCCTCTTCTATAATTTTTTTTTTTTAAAATCACGTAACGTTATTCTTTAAGTACCCGTAAGAAGTTAATAAAAACGTGCTAGCTGGCCATTAGCTAGCATATTGAATTACTACAAAAACAATCAAGTGATTATCCATAAAATTGAACCTCGTATTTTGCATAAGCATCCATCAGCTCCGCCGAACACACCCGTAGGATGGTCATCGACGGTCTGCCAGGACAGCGGTATCCTTTTATCTTTACTTATCGTCTCCTGCGTCTAAATATTTAGATTTCCCAACACATACACCACACTCCACAAACATATTTGAACCGGGTTGTGGTCTAGTGGTAGATTCGAGGACTCCGGATTAGAATCTCTAGGTTCGATCCCACTCCAGCACAACTTGATTCCTGCTTTCTGACACAGTTATTTCCGACTATTTGAAAGCAGTCCAAAAACTGAAATATTTGAGTATATCATAAGAACTCAAATGTTTCTTTTTATTTTAAAAAAAAAAAAATAAAAATACAACTACACACATACATATGACATAATATAACCACTGTTTGCTCACTTCACGTCTTTAGAAATTTGTCTTGTACATTGTGTTTTCCACGTAATTGGTGTTATGTTCTATATGTTACCTCAATTTGAAAATTCTTTGTTAATTTTTACCCAACATAGCACTGTGTGTATAACATTAAAATATAAATAAATAAATAAGCGTTCTATTTTATATTTTTCGTAAAACTAATGTGTTTTCGTATTTTGTTACAGGTGAGCTGAATGAACTATCTGGTACTGCAGCCTTTATTCTCCGTGTTTGATCAGGGTAAACAAAAGATTGAAATATTTATTTGCTTCTTCAATTTTGGAGTGGAATACATTATTGATTTATTTGATCTGTTATTAGAACGGTATGTCGTATGAATCAAGTAGGTAAACTCAGCGAACAATACACCCACCGTATGATTCATACATTCACAACCGAAAATATATTATAATATTGTAATACTAATTGAATAAACATTGCGATGTGTCCTTGTTACTCTGAATAGACCGTGAAACCATTTATTTGCATTACTCGTATCTCCTCACGACTTCACACATTTCTGTTATTGCCTCATAAAATCCAAAATATTTGGATTTGAGCTTCTTAAAATATCGAAACACAAATCCTCGGCATGTTTTTGGTCCAAGGATTTAAATAAGCTGAATGAAATAAAATATGGACAAGGACATTGAAAGGAGGGTTAGTGCCGGTAATTAATGGTGCCTTAAAGTCGGTAGTATCTAATAAGTGCTTATCAAAAGAGGCTAAATTGGCAGTGCATAATGGAGTTCTGGTACCAACCCTTATGTATGGAAGCGAAGCATGGAGTTGGAAAAATAAGGATGAAAGTAAATTGAAGGCAGTTGAAATGCGATCTCTCAGGCGAATGTGTGGTAAAAACTATGTATGATAGGTGCACTAATGTTGAAATTTAGAGCAGAATGAAAGGCTGAGATAAGCATTATCGACAAAATTAAGAAAGGTCTTTTACGTTGGTTCGGTCATGTAGAGCGAATGGATGATGAAAGAACGGCTAAAAAAATATATGATGCGACTGTGCCTGGATGTAGAAATCGAGGAAGGCCGAGAAAGACATGGCATGATCAAGTAAAACAAGTGCTTGAAAGTGGGCATGTAAGAAGTCGGAATAATCGACGTGCGTGCATGAGAAGATGTATGAATGTGGAGGAAGCAAGAGAAGTATGCCAGGACAGAGTGGTGTGGCGTTCTATCCTCTCTGCCTACCCCTTTGGGGAAATGGCGTGATGGTTAGTTAGTTAGTTAAATCAAACTTGCATATTATCAAAACATTCTTGCAAACACACCCACATTTTTTCCTCGAAATTCTAAATAATTTAAGTAACTGTTATTTTTTATTATCACTCGATGTAGGTACATTGTACATCATAGAGAGAGAAATTGACGTAAGATTGGCAACACTTGGCATTGAACTAAATTTCGTAATAGTTTCGCTAAAATTCAATGGAGCTGTAATGAATAATTAATTGTTATTAATGATCTTTTTGGCTGATTTATTGCGTTGCCTATAAAATAAGTCAATCATCATTCAATATCTTGAAAAGTTAAAAAGTACATATCTACATCATAACGAACGCCCAATGACAAATAATCTGAAATCATAAAATTAGCGCGCTATTATTGGAAAAAGAAGGATGAAAGTAGACTGAATGCTGTATAAATGCGATCTCTCAGGCGAATGTGTGGTAAGACTATGTATGATAGGTGTACAAATGTCGAAATTAGAGCAGAGTGCAAGGCTGAGATTAGCATTATCGACAAAATTAAGAAAGGGCTTTTACGATGGTTTGGTCATGTGGAGCGAATGAGTGATGAAAAACGGCTAAAAGAAGTTAAAATGCAAGTGTGCCTGGATGTAGAAGCCGCGGAAGGCCGAGAAAGACATGGCATGACCAAGTACGTCAAGTACTTGAAAGTGGACATGTGAAAAGTCGGAATAACCGGCGTAATGTGCATGAGAAGATAAGAAGTATGAATGTAGAGGAAGCAAAGGAAGTCTGTCAGGACAGAGTGGAATGGAGTCCTATCCTCTCTGCCTACCCCTACGGGGAAATGGCGTGATGGTTAGTTAGTTAGTGCGCTTCTTTGAAAGTGACAAATTGCTTGAAAATACGCACATTACCCATAAATAGTCCGAAAACGAACCTTAGGAGAGTATAAATATTCTTCTCTCTGTTATCGTCTCATTTAAAAAAACCTTGCATTGAGGAAAGTACATTAAAATATTTTTTTCTTAATGTACCTACATTCTTTGTTGAAACTAAACTGTTTCTTTTGTAAATTTGCAGTTGTTCCTGGCATTATTTTATAATCGTTCGGCATGTATCGCATCTCGGGATTGCATTATCTGTAAAAAATATTTTCATCAATTTCTGTCATTATATTTAGTGTGGCCTTGCAGTACAGGAATGGGGCCATGACCACTTGGATTCCAATCTATTCCAGCGTCGGGTATTTATATCCCTACACTTGTATTCTGTATGGGTATTTAGTTCACTACAAGAGACGTCCGTTACACCGACTTCTCTTTCATTTTGCCACATTCTACTACTCTCGTATCTCGTATTTATTTGCTTGGAAAACATTGTGTAAGAGCATTAAACTGTTGGCGATATAAAATGTTAAGTGGCAGTTATGGTCCTGAAAATACTGGTTTATTTTTTTGACCTGAAAACTGAAACGTTCTTTAGATGCGATTTTATGTTTATATTTCCTCATTCGCTTCTAGCTTAAGCCCGCTATATATGGGACAGTTTACTACACAGTTTTCTGTGCAGTCTGAAAACGGTCCCGTATAAAGCTAAAACTGCATGAAAAACTGTGTGCTAGTATCAGATTTAAGCTGACATGACAGTCAATGTTTTTTATGTAAACGTTTAAGTAGACATTGGTTTATTGTATGCTTTTAAATACGTAAAAAACCAATAACATATTTACATTATTAGCTAAATATAAAATTTCCTGAGAGCAAACATACGATAATAACTTACAATCGCGTTTCAAAAATACACATATTTAGCGTGTCTTTTGACAGAAGTTTGACAGACTGCACAGTTTTCTGAACAAGAAACTGTGTAGTTTTCTGAACAAGAAACTGTCCCATATAAAGCTGGCATTAGACGTATTTTCTTATGTTTATGTGCATACAAGTTTCGAAAAGTTTTGTTTGTGGTTATTCAATACTTGTAAGGTCTATTAAGATTTTCTTTAATCTACAATATTAATTTTTAGAACCAAACATCTAAATGTCCAGGCAGTTGGTTTGTATTAAAATACAAAATATTCACTTGAATATGTCATTGAATGCAAATAATAATATAATTGTACTTCTACCTATTAAAAAGTATGGCCATGGGGTGATTTATGATTTTTTAAAAAGCATTCTAATTTTAAAAAGTCATTAGTGGTGTGCTAGCTGCTGTCTACATTCTTAATTTTGTTTTTCGTTAGTATAATACTAAAATTATTAATCGATGTAATTTAATCTTTAAAATTTATCCTGTATGACTTCATTATACTCATACGAGTAAATATTGTAATGATTTCAAATTTAAAAGTAAAATTTGTAGCAATGCTCTTTGAATGTGTTTTTGCTAAATGATTGACGTTTCTTGTGAAAACCTTTACCCCCGAGGGATTATAATATTCTCACTAATTGCAATCCTTTTATCTTGTACGCCATATTATGTGTATCTACATTTACTAATTAAGTAATAGTCCTTACTCGTTTTAATCCTTATACGTCCTGTGGATTTTATACTTAGTTTTTGCACAGTACCTACTTGAAATTCTCATAAAAAGTCATCCAGCGAGAATTACAAAGTGGCATTACTTTACAACATTTTGTTATAGGTAAGTAATAAATTAACATAAAAATAAAGTGAAATTTTGTGTTCATTTTCATTTGGCTACCTATACTATTTTTAAGTATACGTTACATTTGTAAGTAAAAAACAATAGTCTTAAAAAAAATAATTAACAGTAATAAATTTATAGAAAATACAGAAATTATAAATATAAAAGTTATAATATAAAGTAGTGTTATTTTTTTCGCACATGTGAATCCTTTATACATATTTTGCATTAATTTATGATATAGGAAACGATAAACTTAATAATGAATTTAATGACTAAATACAATCATAAAATATCTTGAGTATTAAGTCGTAGGCAATTATTACATTAATTAAATCCTTGTATTAAATCCATTGTATTTGCAATAAGCTTCTTGCAAATAGTAAGCAACTCGTACCGATTGTCGTAATGATCATATCAAGGGCAATGCATTAATATATTTTTTATAGTTTTATGTTAACAATTTGTAAAAATTATTATGAAACAAGAAAGTTTCTTAATTAATTATTGAATTATCAGACTTTCTATACTTATTTATCACTGACATTCCGTCTAATTATTATTTCTCAATACACGTTTGTAATTTTTATATTTTTTAACTCAAATACACGTATACAACTGGGTACCTACGTGTTAATATAAACCGTTAATATTTTTCTTTTTATATCAACCAGTCTGTGATAATTGGCTCCAACATTGTGCATTCTGCTGTACTAGTAAACGTGTGAGTCACGTATGATGGATATTACGACGATATTCTAGTACTTAGTTGCAAGTTAGTTCCTATCTAAACAAGATCATTGCATTTCTGTCCCGTTTCATCTTACAGGTTACCTACGAACCGTAAACCAGGCATAGGAACAATTTCTAACTAATTATCTCCTTATTTTATGACATTAATTTATAAAAACTGAAAGAAAAGGATATTATGATTAAAAGTCTTAAGCTATCTTTATATGGCGCAGTTTACTACACAGTTTTCTGTGCAGTCTGAAAACGGTCCCGTATAAAGCTAAAACTGCATGAAAAACTGTGTGCTAGTGTCAGATTTAAGCTGACGTGACAGTCAATGTTTTTTATGTAAACGTTCAAGTAGACATTGGTTTATTGTATGCTTTTAAATACGTAAAAAAAAATAAAATACAATAACATATTTACATTATTAGCTAAATATACAATTTCCTGAGAGCAAACATACGATAATAACATACAATCGCGTTTCAAAAATACACATATTTAGCGTGTCTTTTGACAGAAGTTTGACAGACTGCACAGTTTTCTGAACAAGAAACTGTGTAGTTTTCTGAACAAGAAACTGTCTCATATAAAGTGGGCATTAGCTTATTTTACCACAAGTACTTGGCGGCCTCTGTAGCATAATGGCTGACTCACGATACTGAGGTTTCGGGTTCGATTCCCAATGAATTATAAAAAGTTAAGAAGCAATTAAGAAGCCAATGAATTATAAAAAAATAAAAATATATATTTTTTTAATCATAATAATTATTGGAGGTTTAAAAGATTTTTATGTGCTGGGTCAGAGAAGGAGAATATAAAACGTATAAAAACACAAATCACAATTCATTAATTTATTGCTTTATGATCTTGTAACAAAAACAAAGGTTTCAAAAATGAAGAATTCCCGAGGTTTTCTCTCTGCTGTTTTGTTATAAACACATCACTTGAAATTGGGTTAATAAGTATCTTTTTTCTTGTGTATTTATGATAATTTTAGTTTACACGAAAACCAGCCATGTATGAATTGTAAGCGAATCATAATTCATTTCTTCGTGTAATTAATTAGTGTTTAGACTCATTCTGGACATGGAGTCAGCTCACATGATATCGTTCGTAAAAATCTTAATCTAATTTATTATCTACATAAATATTCATAATTCAGCTTCAATAAACTCTAAATCAAAATTTTTATTTTAATGCAAATTTTTCTATGACTGCACGGATCGCATTTTTGTGTAAATACCTTTAATACGTATTAAATTATACATTATATAAGAAAAGGATTAACACGATTTCAATATGTCATAAAAAATAATTTTATTAGACTAAATAACGTAATTCAGAATCAGCGGTTTTACAGGATTTTGAAATTTTGAAAAATTCATCTAATAAATAAATTATAAAATATTAATAATTCGAAAGTTTTACTGCGATATTAGTGGCATGGAATTAACCCTCATATGCATAAAAATAAGGAGTTTTCTTTATTTTATGCATTTGTGGGCCAATTTTAAGTCATTAGTTTCGCAGTGAAATGTATACTTTAAACACTCTAACCCGTCACACAATTTTTTTTACCTATAACCTTGTTCTGAGCGTATAATTAGATAGAAAAATATGTAATTCGATAGATGTCGCAGCTCCCACGTAAAGTGCCACTCGCTGGACTCGAGCCAGATACCTCCTGAATCCACTCCGCCAATGACTCACCGAAGATCACAACATCTCATATCCACTATTGATGGCCAAATTCAAACACTGTTTATGTGGTTATTAATACTTCAGATTTAATACTATCGAGGTCAGTTTTAGTGCAGGCAATTTGTCTCAAGGAGGTTTTAACTTTAAAATGAACTGCTAATTATTAATAAGCAGACCTTATAAAAATATGTATGCTGCTATATTTCCTATTTCAAGACTAGGTCAAAGAACTGGGATATTTGGTAGGGAACGAGCTTTCTTACATTTTTAGGCAGTGGTCCCCGAAGTAAAAGGCTTCTTTTATAATATTGAGTACCTATCGCATTCGCATTCGCACGGGTGATTCATTTAATCATACTGCAAAACTTACAAAAGGAATTTCAAAGATGTATCTTCTGTTCTTAAGGTGTTTTTTAATATGCAGTGTTCAGTAAGTAATGCCCGCTTTATATGGGACAGTTTCTTGTTCAGAAAACTACACAGTTTCTTGTTCAGAAAACTGTGCAGTCTGTCAAACTTCTGTCAAAAGACACGCTAAATATGTGTATTTTTTGAAACGCGATTGTAAGTTATTATCGTATGTTTGCTCTCAGGAAATTGTATATTTAGCTAATAATGTAAATATGTTATTGGTTTTTTTACGTATTTAAAAGCATACAATAAACCAATGTCTACTTAAACGTTTACATAAAAAACATTGACTGTCATGTCAGCTTAAATCTGACACTAGCACACAGTTTTTCACGCAGTTTTAGCTTTATACGGGACCGTTTTCAGACTGCACAGAAAACTGTGTAGTAAACTGCGCCATATAAAGTGGGCTTAAGAACTCTTGACTCTTGCCTTTTTGACCTCTTAGTTTCATCAGATCGAAAGTAAACTCAGACTTTAATAGTTCATGATGTGGACCGGATGCCTTCTGCCAGTTTATCATACTTTGGTTACATGAACTGAGCGCATAATGAGGCAAAAAGTACTGTTTCCAGATCGCTTAAGGACACGACACGATACTGCGAGTTTGTCCATGGATCTACTACAATAATATCTTAATGATATCTTAAAGTCGGTAGTTTCTAATAAGTGCTTATCAAAAGAGGCTAAATTGGCAGTGCATAATGGAGTTCTGGGTACCAACCCTTATGTATGGAAGCGAAGCATGGAGTTGGAAAAATAAGGATGAAAGTAAATTGAATGCAGTTGAAATGCGATCTCTCAGGCGAATGTGTGGTAAAACTATGTATGATAGGTGCACTAATGTTGAAATTAGAGCAGAATGCAAGGCTGAGATAAGCATTATCGACAAAATTAAGAAAGGTCTTTTACGTTGGTTCGGTCATGTAGAGCGAATGGATGATGAAAGAACGGCTAAAAAAATATATGATGCGACTGTGCCTGGATGTAGAAGTCGAGGAGGGCGAGAAAGACATGGCATGATCAAGTCAAGTAAAACAAGTGCTTGAAAGTGGGCATGTAAGAAGTCGGAATAATCGACGTGCGTGCATGAGAAGATGTATGAATGTGGAGGAAGCAAGAGAAGTATGCCAGGACAGAGTGGTGTGGCGTTCTATCCTCTCTGCCTACCCCTTCGGGGAAATGGCGTGATGGTTAGTTAGTTAGTTAGTTTATATCTTACTAGTAAATACGTCTCAAGTCTTGCATACAAATAAAAATCCATATTCTCGACATTAAAGCCTTTTGGACTCGGTAGAGATACCAATAGTTGTGATGTCCACCTCGTGGTGTAGCGGTAGCTCGTTGTGCTACCATGCATAAGGTCGCGAGTTCGATTCCCGATGGGGGTCAATATGAAGGACCTAGGAACAACCTAGGCCTGGCACTGAACCGTAAGACTGATCATCTTGCCTTCATGTAACAGATCAAGATTCGCTGCACTTGTGTATCAATGCAGTGCCCTATGCATTGGGTGCGGATAAGGGAGAGTAGGAGTAGTATGAGATCTAATGATAGAATGCATCTTTCTTAAACGCATTTAATCAAATATCTATTTGGATCCGATATTTTGACATTATTACGTAACTTTATGTCTATTTGTTTCTTCTGTCTATTATGACATTTTTGTAGCTCCCATAATTATGACGGTGATCATAATGTAACGAATTAATTTATCTCGTAATTCAGTCTATTTTTTGTGTGTGTGTATTTCAATCTAAGATTTTAATAGTGTAATTTGATATTTTATTACACCCAAAGGTTGCGGGAAATGAGATATTTAAATTCGGCGTGACTGTCTCAGCAATGAAAGCATTTCCATATAATTAATTACTGCACCTGCTACTTAGTCTATTTATTTACTAGAACCGGAAAATATACTATTAGCTTACGTTTGGTGGTTAGTAAGTGATATTCAAGTCGGTTTTTTATCAAAATATGATGTACACGTAGTATTACAGGGATGGAAAACGTTAGAGTGAGATAATTTTTTTCGAGTCAATTAAAATACAGAAAAAAAAGTTTTCTTTGTATCTTGTTGCTATTATATATATATACTACTACTCTCCCTCGTCTGCAAAAAGTATTTTTTAAAGGCAGTGCCCTATGCTCCTTATGGTGCATAAGGCACTGCTTTTTTACAAGAAGTGCATTGTATCGTGATCATTTATTACATAGCCTGATTGAAAGCAGCCCAGAAATTATTATTTGTGTTTTTCTAATATTTAAAATGTTTCTTTAAAAAAAAACATAAAACATCATAATACTACAACTTATCTTACATTGTTAATTGTTAGCTTTGATTAAAAAAATCTAATCATATCTTTAGTTGGTATCAAATGCTGTAAGCATACAATAATAAATTATTATATAAATTACTCAATACGGAAATGATAAAAATATTTACTTAGATTAAAGTCGACCATTATTATTGTTGTTCCCTTCACTAAATTCTAGACCCTGTAAAATAGGCTTCAAGAAAATAAAATTTCAAAAGGCAGTTGTTATACATGGAGTAACAAAACTCGTAGTACAACCCGAAAACTGGTGAATCTACATCACATTTTGAATTTTTTTTTCTTCTCATAAAAGCTTTCAGAAGTACCGCAGATTAAGCGAAATTGCACAAATTCTCATTCAAATTCGGTTTTTGCTTTTGTTTTCTTAATGGAACTTATTTTTCAATCACCAATTTTTTGCGAAAGCTATGGGTCAAATAAAATAAATTTTCTACAAAATCGACTCCAAATATGATGTAGATTCACTGGTTTCCCGCTTGTACATCGAGTTTTGCTACATGGTGTATACTTGGATTTCTAGTGGCATTGTCTGTTAGACATTATTTTAACGTCAATCAGAAAACTTGATCTATGATCGGTCAGTTCAGACATGGTTCAGACATTCTAAATTCTGGTTAAATGTATATAAAACCGTTTGTATTATATCCTTCAAGTCTTTAACCTTTCTAATATTTTTAACTGCCCTTAGGCAAAATACAAATACGTACTATCACTCGTAGTTCACGTATTGAAGTTTACATGATCTCTTTTAATTTATTAAATAGTAATTATCACGCGTTTTCTGGTTCAGTTGTATCAAGCGGTCGATTGAAAATTCTCTGGCTCCTCCATATTATTTTGTATCCACTCCGACTTCAACATCTCCAACATGACTTTTTGCTCAGTCAATTTTTTTAAAACTCTAATTAAACTTAGTGATGATTAACGAGTTCACTCATAATTGTGACAATCAATAGATAAAAAGATGGATGCTATAAAACAGCCGTTGAATTGTCGACAATCAAGAAAAGTAACAGAGATCTTTGACAAGATCATTCAATGAAACTATAATATTGTAAACAATACCCACCTATTTTCTTGTTTTTCTCTAATATCTTAACTGTTTCAATTGCTCTTTACTCCGACCTGTAGCTCAAGCACAGATAACTATCGACGTAGTTAAAAGCGTGCTATCCACGTGCTAACGCTAACGATTTGAGCGATCCCAATGACATAACGTTTAATACCGCGAGCATTGACGATCTGAGCCGAGCGGAGCCGAGCGGAGCCGAACTACGCTATATATCGCGCCTTATGTCAAACGTCAAATCATCGCGCTTGTCGGATTTTTTATTATTGCGACTGCTTTTCTTAATATTGGCTTTGCCGAAAACCGGCTAAATTATAATAAAGATTGAATGAAGATTTGTGTGCGAATAAGATATATCTCGGGAAATGGCTCGCGACTAGTATGCGCTCGTTTAATAATCCCGATCGATAAATTTTAAACGCGTGTTCCATTGTGATCGCGAAAACGTTAAACATCCATGGGTAAGAAATCGTTATCACGTCGCTTATTACCGAATCGGTACTGATCTGTGATCGAGCAACTGTAATTATTACTGTTTTTCGCGAGTGTTTGTGGTTATTATCGAATTGTAAAAACATTTGCAACTAATGGCAGCAGCAGTATACCGTAGATTGCATTAAATGTTATTTTAATTAAATAGAATACGTTTCCACACACTTTGAAATATCATTCGTCCTGTTTCATATTCATGCGCTCTAATTCAACAAATTTGGTTTTGTTCATGAAATATTGCTTTGGCTTACAGCACCCAATATCTCTCACCACCTACGCTTATCTCGAGTGGAAATACTAGTTTTTTAAAAAACAAACGCAATATTATTATACATACTCCGGAGATAGAAAATGCAGAAAGTATCGGTCGCCGACCTAATTCTCTCCATCCGCGGGTTATTTCAGGATTACGGGTCTTGTGACGTCACAGATCAGCTAGCCAATAATCTGTCTTTATTACCGAAAAATGTTTTTTTTTTTTAAATTGCATTTAGACGCAAATATTTGGCTTTATAATAGTATTTTATCTTGTGTTAACTTCACTACCCCCAACGTACAATGCATATTGCGTTTTCTCATTCGTGCAAGTAGTATTATTTAATTTCTTTATTAGTATTCATTAAAAATATTAGTCGGTTGACAGGAATGTTGTATTTTATTGCTTCAATTCACGACCACGCACGCCATAAATAACAAAATATGGATCTGCAAACTAACTCTTCAAGCTACGCGATCTGCCGCTAGCTCCTGTGTTTCTTCCCAAATCGGATCTTCTCTGACGGATCTGACGTAAACTGCCGTATTTAAAAGTGTAAACAATATCAAATTGTACGTCTGTCTTTAGTTTGATTATCAGTCTCTTTCTTTTTCTCCAAAAATGCGATAAAAGTTTTAATAATAATAACAATTTAAAATGATAAAATTGGTTTTTTTGTAGTTGCTTTTTCGTAGTTGTAGTATTTGATTTCGGCTTAGATTTGATTTACATCAATAAAACCATGTTTCAATTTAAAACATTGATACGAAATCATCCTAAAATGAATTTGACGTCAGTCTGCAGTGTATCTCATACATCAGTATTAGACCATTCGATTCCTGACGAAGGAGACGTAACATGGCTATTTATACCACGGCTAGGCCATTGGCATTTATTGGAGTCTCGCTAAATGTAATTACCCAATACAAACGCTATACAATTCTATACACAATCCACCCATGTCTAATTTTATTAACTACAAAATTGCGAGGGAAAATACGCAATGAAAATCATATGAAAGAAGTTACTTAAATACAAGTAGTAACTATCGAAGTACTTTCTGTATTCATTAAAAAAATGTATGCAGTTAAAACCGCGATAAGGTAACTATTTTTTGTCCTTATCTTTAGTTATTACTTCGTAGTTACTGACAAATCGTGCAAATTAAAACCCCATGATTCTGCCTCTCGCAACTGGATATAATATTGAGAAACGGTCATAAATATATCGTTTTTTGTCAACAAATAACATGAAATTGGTACCTCAACCTTCTCTAATGAGAAAAATTGAGACCTTGAAGAATGCAATTTACCTGCTATTATAGTCAAATTAGCCCGATTTTTATTAGGCTGCTTTTACCCCGACAAACTAATTATTCAGGATAATAAAGATTGCAAGCATTGTGATCTAATGTTCTTCCAGGCAGCTCTCGATAGTCCACGATTCTTCAACGATAGCTTTAGTAGGAGAAGTTGTAATTGAATTGGATTGGATGTTTCTCTGCCATCAGACCAATGCACTTTTCTAACACAGATTGTAAGAAAATGTACAAAAAATATTTACTCCACAATAAATGGACTCTTACGGATCTTTCATGGAATCGTCATCATCATTATGTCCCTCATCCGCACCTAATGGGCTCTGCTTGACACCAAATGCATTGTTTCTTGATAATTTATTATAAGACTTCATTAATTATGTATCGTACTGGGAATAGTACTCGGAAATTTAAGGTGCTGCTTATTAAAGCCAATGATATGTAACATATCATGTCTCTGATTAAAGCGTGGTTCGTTTCTCTCAGTAATTCGTATTCCCGAGATAAGTCGGAAGGTCACCGGCCCCAGGTACTTCGAGTCAAGTGCGAGGCAGCCGCCACTGTTACGTGGTCATTGTCATTACTCATACTAAACTTCATACTGGACTTGTTACCTGAACATACTTGTTATTCATCCTCTTGCGGAATACAGCGCGTCAGCAGACAGCACACAGCACACAGCACACGATAAAACGCAAAGCGCTAGTTTTGGGCGGATTTCTTGTGCCGTGTGCTTCAATTTTTTTAATGCCAATTGAAGTTATATACTTCTAAAATCAGCAATAATTATCTGCATAAATGTATGGAGTCATGGAAAATTTATTTTTTTCTTACCTACGTGTTTTAGATTGCTCCTGAAAATTGTTTTTTTTTTGGTTGTAGATAACGCAGTTTTTTGAACTCAGCAGCCGAATTAAAACGTTTTTTTTTTTTAAATATATATATCGCCGATAAACTGTAAAAAATGTGCAGTTGCAATTAGAAAAAATATACTTGGTGATGCGGTAGCGTGATTTTCATCGACTATTACCCGAACGAGAGTCTTGCGTGCGTAGAATTTTATGAATGGTATTGCGGAGAAGAGACTGAATAACAGGCCTAGGTCCCAGGCAATGCCAGCAGATCTAAACTCAGTCAACTCTGTTAGAAAAATCACCCTGGAGACTGGTAAGTAGGGAAATGATCTTCTCGAGGCACTGCACCAAAATAACGTCCAAAACACACAGAATACATAGTAATGAGGAGATGATGCGGTGATTTTAAACACTAGGTTTTATAAACGCGGAATAATAATGCGACAAATGCGGTAATTTACTAGAAAGCAAATTGCGTGCAGGTTTTTTGTAGGTGGATGCGGTATTGTTGCAATTTTAAGTCTACCCGCGATGTGCCATAGACGATATTAGATTTTTGGGTAAAGGAAAGGCATAGTCAAGGATATAGAATTTGGATAAGACACCAAGGAATTACTGGGGCAATTTGTTCCCAGAATGACGAGCACAAATCATCACCAGCAAATGTCCCAAGAGACCAAACCATCCGCCAAATCAATACTGAATTATTAAATAAATAAAATTAACTGAACCTAAGTTATCACATTCTCTACTTGCCATTGATATAATATTTGGTTGTGTTCGTAACTCATTTACAATACCTTCCGTTAGTTTAGCAGTATAGGACTAGCTCAAAGTGAAACTGAAAGTGATTCCCGTCATTTTGACGTCATGTTTAATTCTACGAATATTTTATATGCTATGATTCTTAGCGTACTACATTATAAATATGTCGTAGATATTAATAGTCCAAAGTTAAATAAATTTGTAAAAAAAATATATGTATATACCTACCTACTGCAAAGATTTTTAATTTAATTTTGAACCGTTCGTAATAAAATTTACTTTGGTCAATAAAACTTTGGAAAAATATTTTGTACTTATTGAAATTAGAACATAATATGTAATAGTACCTATAGAGAGTTTGTGATAATTCTTGGAAAAAGTTTTACGTGTAACTCACTTAAATTATGTAAATTAACACATTGTATTAACAGTATTTTTTTACTGTAAACTGAGTTGAATGAGTTTGGTGCCTAACCTACCCAAAAAGATCAAGTTTATTTACAATCTAGAATATTTTCAATGTATGTAAATGTATTATTATTTTATAATATATGTGTAATATTCACAGGTTGATCATCTTTGTATTCCGAACAATAACTACAGCTTTGTATTTTACAAAATACTAAATTTTAAATTTGGCATCGCTCATTCTTAGTTTTCACATGGGCGGTATTCCGTATGTATAATAATTATATTAGTATGTTTTTATTTTTTTATTTATTACCTTTTAGAAGTACATGACTTCTCGTGTTTATTGTTGTCTTGAGAAAAAAAATTGATTTCAGATTGATAATTACGTACTAGGTTTATAATAGTTTTGAAAAGGTATTTGTAATCGTTGTTTTTATTAAATGACGTCAAAAAGTGATATCTGTATCCTATTTTGAAAAATGTATAAATAAAAAAGTATAATGAATCCATACGTGAAAGAATTCATCAATTCGTGAGAATGTAAAATTGATAAAGTTTTTGATAACATGTTATAATATTTTCTTTTCTCGCGTCCTAACGGAACCAAGTGGAACTGTATTAAAATAGATTCCCCGGCATTCTTCTAGGGATTAGTCACATCCCAAATTTCGCATATTGTTTTTTCGCACCCGCTAAATCTATTTCAGATTATAAACCGAAAAATAACCTTTTCTTGATGTATTTTATAAACATCTTCACGGTGAAATAATTTATGTTTCAATTAAAATTTCTCAGCTTTCGTTAATTATCTATCGATTATTTCAAAGTGAAAAGGCGTGAACTATGTGTCAAAATATGCTTTTTGGCAAGCAGTTTGATAATTTGGCCACAGCTTTGGAGATGTTTTGCTTCCGAGATGACATTAATCCGTTGTTATAATAATATGTCTTCTTCTTTTGTAATCTATCGATTCATAATTGATTACGAAATAATGACATTGAGGAAATGTGGCTATTGAACTTGAGTTGTGTAGTTTCAAGACTGCGGAAATGTTGTATAACTGCTTCCTGTAAACAGCAGTGCAAATATCTCGTATAAACGGTAAAAATGTTAATGAATTTACTTTTTTGTAAGAAAATTTCTTTCGTACCATTTATGGTATGAAAGTGAAATCAAGTCTTAGTCAGGTTTTCAATTGCTAATTCTGTTTCCGATTACGAAACTGTTTCCGTTCTCGCCCTAACAGTATTATGATGTATCTCCTAACTACTGCGAATTTTTGCAATTCTAAAAGTAAGAAATACGACTTAACTTCCTGTTTGTAGTGAATTGGTGTATTGGCGGTGCAAACCGCAAGATTTTATCATTTCTGGCAAACTCGTGATTCATTCGCGGCTCCATTTAACACAGGAAACGAGAATACTAGACAAGAGGCAAAAAATACTTAAATAATCTCCAAACGTTAGGTCATTTTGTTACATTTTTGGCGAATAGTAAAATCAACACAGATATTGTAAAGATAATTAGATTATCTCGCTTGATGTGCGGCCTTCGATTTCCTGTAGTGTTATTAGAATTCATCATACTATATCACTTTCAAAAGCCGACAATTTCAGTAACAAAAACCGGATCGCATATTATGCTTGTTGGCCACTGACGCCTAGTTTTTTTATCTAAATTTTGATTTATTTACTGCATCCTGTTTCACGGTCTCTAAACTGTACCCATTGCTTTTAGTACAAGTTCGACAGTAAACATGTCGAGATGTTTCGTGTCGTTCTGTAAAACTGTTGCAACAATTTGACTCTAAATGATGTAGATTTCATCTTCCCGATCCACGAAAGATGTTTCGATAAGAGTCGGAGCGTTCTTTTCCTCGAAGCGGTATGAAGGAACAAGATACTAGGTTGGACTGGATGAGGTTTCTTCAGTTAGCAACTCACGTCCTATCCTAACAACCGACAATAACAGTTGTTAGAGCACAATGGATTACTGGAGGACGTGACTTAACATCTAGGCCCGGTCCAAGAACAAAGATATTGTGTTGCTAAAGATTTCCAGTAGTGTTAGTTTTAGCGTCCCTATATCTCTTAAAGTATTCATGGTTATATTCTTATAAATTATATTCAGTATTACCTATATTCATTGTATTAAATAATGCAATCTTCACACTACTTAACTGAATCTCTTGTCATCATTTGTTGTATTAATCAGAAAGTGAAATGGATAATCCTAATTCGACTGTAATATATTCTGAAAGTGAATGCCATTCATTCAATAAATATTGCGCTATATGTATAGTTGTATAGTTGAAGATAAACAAAGCTATAGAAAGGTGAATTGACTCTGCTAGTGTGATTAATCGGGCATTGGTTCACATTGCCAAAATAAATGTTTCGTAATAATGAGCGAGCTGATACATAAAAATTCTTCAGGAATTCCACACTCCGTTGGTGAATCGAACTCAGTTGTATTAAATAGTTGATTTGAAATGATCGATTCTTAATCATTCGCTGACAGATTGATGATTGCTAAAATTCTTTAAAATGTCAAGTTTTCTCATTCGTCGAGTTCTGTCGATTGCCGTAGATTAGGGTGTCGCTTATTTTTCAACTTGAGTGTTATTTAAAAAAAATTGAAAAACTTTGAGGCCTCGTCGGCACGAGTTAAAATCATTGTACACATATGAAATTTCGTATCTGAATAGGCCAAAGTAATTATAAAAAAGATAGAGGGTATGCGTTTTCAAAATCGATAAAAAAAAGAAATTTGGTCATATGCTATATTTTTGTTTTCACCCTAACTAGGGTATTTTTCAACTTGATTATTATTTAATGCATAGGGCCCCTTTCTTTTGTGTAATGCTATATAAAACACTTGTTCAAAAAATTTCAGTTTCATTTGGAGTACAGTAACACGTGCCGACTTTGCATCGGAACATGTTTATACAACATGTAATTTCTTAAATTTTGAAAAACTTTGAGGCCTCGTCGGCATGAGTTAAAATCACACATATAACATTTCGTATTGAATAGGCATACATAGTAATTGCAAAAAAAGATAGAATATTTCGTTTTATAAATCGAAAAAAAATATTTTTTTGGTCATATAAGGGACACCCTATTGTAGATATTGTAGATTATGCATGCATAATAATATTCTTCTATAGATGTCGATGTTAATTTGTTGCCCATTTAAATGTATTGAAAGTGAAAATCATTAAAACCAGCTAGTTATGTTAAAGTATTCAACCAATAGATATCAATGCCAGTTTAATACTGGCCATTGCTTTCCCGTTTCAAAATGAACCGTAGAAACAACCAAAACAGAAAACTGTGTTTATAGAATTGCGATTAATTAAGTTGTTTATATACAATAATATTATGTAGTCATTGGTAAACCTATCTCCTCTCCATAGTTTGATAGTAAAAGCCGGTAATACGAGTATATTGCCATTCTACACATGGTATAATATCGCCTTTTAAATCGAAAGTGTAGTAAATGTTGCTTTTTATTGTTGGTAACTTGATAGATACTACAAAAGTCGTCTACTCTAATAACATTTCAGATTAAAAGTCCCTTTTATAGTGGAAGGTATTGGTAACTCATATTTCTTCTAAGTGTTTGGAAAAATAATTAAGATCCGGAGAGAAATTGGTCTTCCATACCTTCGTCTAAGTTTTCCATTTTCCATTATCCAATTAGTTATTATCAATTTATGTTTCGATTCAAAAGTCGCTTGTTCACTTCACTGTCTCTACGCTATCTTCTTACTTCCTATGATTCCTTTCCGAAGTAACTTCACGAGAGTCCAGACTCCGCTTTGGACGCGTTTTGTATCCTGCAGTAACTAAAAAACTCCTCAATTCCATTATGCAAAAATTCGTAGAACGCGTAATTTGCATAACTACTTCGCCTTACTCATTACGAATTATTCCATACCTAATATTAATTTGACGATGTTTCAAGATGATGGCATTTTTTAATGCGCGGCTGTGTACATACATAACAACATAACCTAGTAATTTAATACTTTATTCAGGCAGACGTAGCGGGTCTTGAAAGGCATTTTTGCATACTCATTTCAGTTAAATGTTTATATAATTCGTAATACAGGCAATTAATAAATCGACAAGAATGTAAAAGTGTGTTTATGTTGCAAAAACACTCTGCACATCGTCAAACCGACTAATGTATTCGTTAGGGAATAGTGAAAACATCACCATTTTCTATTCTAATTGAGAACATTATTGTTGATTTTGTATAGATTATCGCATTTATTCAAGGATTATGTCAGATAACTTAATAGCGCATAGATTAATATTAACAGTTGTGTTACGATAATTGTTTGTATGTACAGTAGTTATACAATGTAGGTATAGTATAATACGACTACGTACCCGGCTTTGTAGATATTACATTATTATTTATCTGTCCTGTCATATCTTATCTTTTTCGCACATCCCCCTAAATCAAACATATTTACAAATTACACTATTTTCGTAATTTTATCAAAGGTAAATGTGGTTATCGGTCACCTAAGCACAAAGTTAAATAATACACGATCTTGGCGTTTTTCTCAAGTTATGAATATGAGAAAATTTTCCTTATCATACCTCTTTCTTTAATAATATTTTCAAAAAGAATATTTTTACAGTACATGTTTGATAATTATTTAACTCAAATAACAAGGACATTATAAGTGGTTGAGTAAAATCTAAATGATCTGATGATTTTGTAAGAATGTAGAATTCTATTGTTTTTGGTGTAGGATTTTGAAAATGATAACTAACTAACCATCACGCCATTTCCCCGAAGGGGTAGGCAGAGATGATAGAACGCCACACCACTCTGTCCTGGCACACTTCTCTTGCTTCCTCCACATTCATACATCTCATGCACGCACGTCGATTATTCCGACTTCTTACATGCCCACTTTCAAGCACTTGTTTTACTTGATCATGCCATGTCTTTCTCGGCCTTCCTCGACTTCTACATCCAGGCACAGTCGCATCATATATTTTTTAGCCGTTCTTTCGTCATCCATTCGCTCTACATGACCGAACCAACGTAAAAGACCTTTCTTAATTTTGTCGATAATGCTTATCTCAGCCTTGCATTCTGCTCTAATTTCAACATTAGTGCACCTATCATACATAGTTTTTACCACACATTCGCCTGAGAGATCGCATTTCAACTGCATTCAATTTACTTTCATCCTTATTTTTCCAACTCCATGCTTCGCTTCCATACATAAGGGTTGGTACCAGAACTCCATTGTGCACTGCCAATTTAGCCTCTTTGATAAGCACTTATTAGATACGACCGACTTTAAGGCACCATTAATTCTGTTACCGGCACTAACCCTCCTTTCAATGTCCTTATCCATATTACCTTATCCATAATATTCTGCCCGTTGTCTTCTATTGTGCAGGAAGTAGACAAGCACTAAATTCTCCCCATCTCCTCGAACATCGACTTTTCCAGAGTTTTCACAATTCAAAATGGTGGTATTAAAATAACTTCCAGCACGTGCGGTCATCATGTGCAGTCTGCAGTGTGCTATTTCCAACGGGCTGTATGCGTCTAATAAAGTTTCTCGGAAACCACTTGGTTCTTCATCTTTTATAATATAATATTTTTAACGAACGAATAGGGTCTCATCAGGTTTAATAATTTTCGTAGTCATCTCATATTAAGTTGCATACGATCTTTCGATTCGCTTATGAAATGCACCTTGCGACTTGGGCCGGGCCTCTGGCTAAATTTTTTATTTTTTTTTATTTTTTTTATTTCAATATATACATAAAAGAAAACAATACATGTCCTACTGAGTTGCCTACTGCAACTCGTCAGTAGGTGCATAAATACAAATTCAACTAAAAATAAAACTACACAATACATACCCTAGCGCACAAAAAAAAATTAAATACATATAAATAAAAATACAATTCTAAAACTCAATATAATAATTCGCGCTCTAGCAACCAAGTTCTCAGCACGCATCTCTCTTTTAAGCTAGAAAAATTAATTATTTTTTTTTAATACTTCTTGGTAGCATGTTACAGATTTTTGGTATACTGTACTGAAGTGTTCTCTTACCATACTTGTTATTATATTTAGGGAGAACTAATCCTTCAGCACTAGTAAAACGAGTATTGTAAACATGCACCGGTCTGTGTTTATACTCAGAGAGAGATGCGTGCTGAGATATTAATTTGGACCATAAATAACGCCTTAACAGATAAAATACAACATCTTTATCTTTTCTAGTATTTGTCAATAAATTAAAATTTCACTGTTTCAAGTACTTAATACAGAATCTTTAGGTATAGGTAAACATTGTATTATTATTTTAGGTTCCCAGTTTTCCAATTTTCAAATAACAGCTCAGCTGTCACACTAATATAAAGTAAATTTTCTGTAAGAATTCAATGGAACCTTCAACTGTAAACATAACACGTCTCTGCCTTCAACTCAAATGTTCATATTTCAGGATAAAACCATTAAAAACAACACCGTGAGCTTAACATCCTTATTTTAACCAACTTTTAAAAATAAAATGTATAAAATGTTAATTTTTTATGTTAAAATCAAAAAACGATTTTTTTGGTTCTACGTGATTTTATTTTATTAAGTTAGTGACAATTGTTTTCGCCTTGTAAGGGCATTATCAAACTGTGGCGTTGAAACATTTACATTCTTATTTTTATACAATATTGGCTTATTAGTTACAGTTAAGAATAGGGAGAGGAACATCTGTGGATTTTTACGAAATTCCTGATTTCAGTTGGTCTTTAATCTCTTGTAAATAGATAAATCAGGAATTTCGTAAAAATCCACAGATGTTCCTCTCTCCTTATTCTTAACTGTAACTAATAAGCCAATATTGTATAAAATAAGAATGTAAATGTTTCAACGCCACAGTTTGATAATGCCCTTACAAGGCGAAACAATTGTCACTAACTTAATAAAATAAAATCACGTAGAACAAAAAAAAAAAAAAAACGTTTTTTGATTTTAACATAAAATATCATGGAGTTCTCTACAAAATAAATGCCATATCAATCAATAAAATGTTAAGTTACAGATTCTAAACAATACGTCATTGGTTTTGACCTTGTGCATCGTGTCAGAATTTCTTCGATATTTTATTATTATCTCCGTCTTACCTGTAGCAAAAATAAAATATTCACATCGTTATCTCAATCGTACGTTACGTGCAGGTAATATGACCTGGTTCCACATAGTTTACGAAACATTGCAGTCAAAACAAACTAAAGAATCAGTTGTTCCTCCGATTGGATAATTACAGAGAATAATAATGTAATATGATAATATTATGTAGCTGTACAAAAATTACTAAAACTTATGCCCGCTTTATATGGGACAGTTTCTTGTTCAGAAAAACTACACAGTTTCTTGTTCAGAAAACTGTGCAGTCTGTCAAACTTCTGTCAAAAGACACGCTAAATATGTGTATTTTTGAAACGCGATTGTAAGTTATTATCGTATGTTTGCTCTCAGGAAATTGTATATTTAGCTAATAATGTAAATATGTTATTGGTTTTTTACGTATTTAAAAGCATACAATAAACCAATGTCTACTTAAACGTTTACATAAAAAAACATTGACTGTCATGTCAGCTTAAATCTGACACTAGCACACAGTTTTTCATGCAGTTTTAGCTTTATACGGGACCGTTTTCAGACTGCACAGAAAACTGTGTGGTAAACTGTCCCATATATAGCGGATCACTCCATGTGAATATTTCGTGTTTATTTCTTCCAAGCTTTTGACACATGGGCGCCTATAAAGTTCCGTAATTATTGACAGGCAACCATAGACCGAAAATCCAATACTTCATGTTTTTTTCTTACGATAGTGAAGCACATGTTCTTTAGCTCCGATATTTATCGATATCGATGTTTATTGAGCCTACTTATGCAACGAGGATTATTCAAGTTGATTTTTTCCATGAAAAAAAAAAATGTGATTTAAATTAAAATGGTGATAATATAAATAACGTAAAACCTATTTGTTTTTTTTTTCTTTGTTTGTCGCGACACAGAATTTCTCAATTTATATTACTACAACAAAAAATAGTCCTATGCATATTTGGGTTTTCTGTAACTCCTGCACCCGATGACAAACTCCAATTAAGGAGTTTATCGGGACTGTATTTAAAGCTTCTTTTGTAAAGATTTTTTTTTTTTTGTAATATTTTTTATTGAATAAAAGACTGTTAAAAAAAAAGTTTTACGACAGCGTTTTCTTAATATAAACTCTGCTTTAAACGTCTGGGTATGTTTATAAACTACAAAATGTTGAGCAAAATTAAAACAATGTGTTAATTTGATTAAAACTTCTTCATAAATAAAGTCGATTTTTATGAGAAATCGATTCGGTAACGCATTAGGACATCCCTAATCGATACATAATCGAGCTGTCAAAAGTAAAATAAACGCTTGGAATTGTATAGTAAATAAAATAATAGTGAACCTTTCGACATAGTTTTAGTAGTCTGACTCGAGCTGCTCCACCCTAGCTTAGTATTCTAGATATATATCCTGTAACAAGTAGGTACCTAATTCGCAAATGTTTAGGTTAACATGACTCGGTTCCACATTTAGTTCTCCGAGGGTTATTATTGGTTAGTCATAGCAGCCTGTTGTATTCTGTTAGCAGCTGGCTCTGCTTTATATCTCCATAATCTTCTATACCACTAACTACTAGCACAATACAGGATCGAATACTGGGGCTGAACCCCCATGGAAATAATTTTATCTACTAAAGCCAGACTTTCACTGATTCGACCAACCGATATATTAGCCCCTTTATCTATTTATTTCAATAACAAACCAGTAGTTAGGTCATTGCATTGGTGCAAATTGATAAGCTAAATGGCAGCTTTACTTGAAAATTGTTATTACTGAATTTCGATATGAATCATATTGTAGGTAAGCTTTAAACTTTTATCCTCTTTCATAATAATAACGATCAATCTTATTTTCTATTTTATTAAATACTGTGTAGGTTCAGGGCTTTACTTTCTCTGTGAACGCATATAAAAAAACGTTATTTTTCTCAGTGCTTTTTGATGTTTGTAAAAAAAAAAATCCCCATATTCCAAATTATAAAGAGAAAACAATATTTTTGCTGACTAACGTTTTACGTGTTGAATTTTTCGATATTTGTTTTATACTAACGATTTTTTATTTATTTTGACACAGTTATAATACTTACCTCGAAATATTTGCCTTTATGTTATCATAGATACTAACCGTCCTCATATAATCATGAGGAAGTGAAGTTTATAAACTTCTCTTTGGTGAACTTAAACTTAGTCATTCAAATGTCATTGTGCCAATATTTATTTTGCTAATTCAGTTATTTCCCTGTTTATTGTGTTCCAGTTTTCTTTTGTTATATTTCTTCCTTCTACGAGCAGTTTAATATTTACATTACATCACGTACGAGGTAACGTGAAACTACAAATTTTATGCCAAATTTCTTTTATTATTTGCAAATTACTAATACTTACTCATATGTTTCGAAACCCATAGTACCTACCTATGCATAATAATAATATATATTATGTTATTTGATGCCTAATATAACACGTACTCATACATAAATATGTACTTAGATTTTAAAAGTCATTATCTTTGAAATATCACGATCATAAAATGTTATTACTATGGTTTCAGTACGAAATTACTATGCTGCGTTTTAAAATTTGTTGACAAAAAAATACAACACAAACTTCTAAAATTTAGAAACTATTTTTACTGGCACAAAAAGACAGCTACAATAAATTAGGAACATACATAATGTAATATCCCTCACCCCTTGAGGTAGGTATATAGAGTGGATGGAGAGAAGTGTTCTTTATTTGAGAAAATAAACATAACATTAGAAAAAAAATAATGCCGTCCCGATAAACCGCAATTTTGCCGTTTGTCATCGGGAGCCATTAGCAAAAATATAAATTTATAATAGAAATACAACAAAATATTTAAAAAGTTTACAAAATATACCTACATAAAAGGAATAGAGATACAAAAAATGCATATGGTGAATCAATATATAATAAATTATGGCGCATCAATATAAAGAAGTTCTATCTTCCAGCCAATCCCTTAGTATAAAACTAATTTTATTAACATTATTACACGATTTAAATTCATAGGGCAACATATTAAAGATTTTTGGAATTAAATATTCTAAAGTTCCCTGCCCGTAGGTACTTATTTTTAGTTTTGGGCACAATAAAATTAATCCCTTTATGGATGTGAATCTAGTTGGATATGTGTGATCGATTACATATTATCCGTAAGATTACGTAATCCTCAATGGGTTTATTAAAAAATGTAAAAGTTTTTTTTTATCGAAAGTCAATATAAAAAAAAGAACATGTTTACTAACAAAAAACAGGATCTCAAAGTGTACCTTTTTTTGCACAATCCTACGAGTAGTTTTACGATTTTTTTATGTTAATAGTTGGATTATGGCCATCTGCAGAAGCATCACGTGATCACGTGTAACAAATAGGCACTCAATTACAATGAATTATTTGACCAGTATTGTAGGTAGTCTATGTTCTCTCCATTAGTACTTAGTAGGTATACTCGATGTCCGCTGAGACAATTTAGCTTTAGGTATTCTTCAATCAAGATGATTGAATGGCAGTCCAGCGAATTGATGTGTTTTTATTGGCTTTATTCTTATATCTAGACCAGCTTATTTAGCCTACACTGGCTCGTTCGGCCTATTACACTGGCGCTATTCTTACCCGCCCTAAATTTTCTTAACGACAAAATTTAGTTTTTTACGAAATGAATGACCCAAAAATCAATTTGACATCGTAAATTCAAATTTCAGAGTGAAGTTTTAATTATTTTCTAAAATTATCGTAAATTTTACTGTAATACTTATACCTATTGCGTACCTACCTAGGTACGCAATTACGAATGCAAAAAATCGACGATTTTTTTTTCAACCTTAACGTTTTACTCCCGCGCCCGTTTTAATAACTAGGCACACATAAATGATCATCCTCTTCATTTTCATTATCTGCACCCCTGCACAGGGGTGATGTGTTCGTAATCATCTGACGTGGAAGGAGGCGAGAGAGCCGGCTGGTGATAGGGTCTCTGGAGGGATCTATTATAGTTATGTCCACATGCCCCACATAGGACCGAACGTGGTGAAAGAAGAAAAAGTGATGCATAGGACACGCCTGTGTACAAAAAATATACTTAATTGATATTATGTGTGAATCCACTATTGCAGAAATGTTAATTGTACTTATACTGATTTGATTAGTGTAAATTAAAATTAAGAGCTTTAAATAACATTCTATTTTTATTGGAATAACTCGAAATTGGTAAGTTTTTTGTGTTTTTTTTATACATACTAATTAGTATTGTTTGTTTGCAGACATTCACAGCATGGTGCAACAGTCACCTTCGCAAGGCCGGCACAGCCATAGAAAACATCGAGGACGACTTCCGCAACGGGCTGAAGTTGATGCTTCTCCTCGAGGTCATCTCAGGGGAGACCCTTCCCAAGCCCGACCGCGGCAAGATGCGCTTCCACAAGATCGCCAATGTCAACAAGGCGCTAGACTACATTGCGTCCAAAGGTAGGTCCAGCCATCCGTGTATAGATATCCTCATCATCATCAAACCATATCCTCTCTCCTCCGTATGTGGAGCATATAGATTCCACAAACTGTTACAAAGCTAAGCGATCGGCCATCAGTTCCCTGGCATCTTTCTGAGATACCCTGTGATTCTACAATTACCAGGTTCAAAATAAAACATTTTATTTAATACAAAATAATTCTTGTATATCGGTGTAGCTTCATGATTTTTATCATAAAATGTCTTTAAAGCATAAATGTCAGATAGCTTTTCTTAAAAACACCAGAATCATACTGATACCTAATGCTTTTCTGGGTTATTTTGCATTAAAGTGGTGAACTATTTACTTCGGGTTTTTATAACAGTGGTAACCAACAAAAGCATTATCTGTATCTTGAAATCCATGAAAATCTACAAACATTGATTAGCAGAACCACAATTTTCCTTCTACAAATAATTACCAACATATTTTATGATTTTCTTTGCAAACATTTTGGCCATTAGTCAGTAAAAACTTGTTTACGACTGTGTTCCTTAAAAAAAAAAGCATTTTCTTTGTATTTGAGTGTGCTGCCAATGTGAACTTTGAATAAAAATTACCTCATCCACTCTCTTTTTTCACTGTTATTCATATAAATTATTTTAATTTCCAGGAGTTAAGCTCGTCTCCATTGGCGCAGAGGAGATTGTGGATGGCAACCTGAAGATGACCCTCGGCATGATATGGACCATCATTCTCAGGTTCGCCATCCAAGACATCTCCGTAGAAGAAATGACAGCTAAGGGTAATTTCATCACTGTTTCTATAAACGTTGTTCCATTTTACCAACATTACATTACTGTTCTAGCCAGTATTCCAATCAAGGAGGTTCAATAATAATAATCAATCAATCTATCTTCCTAAGCTCCTAACTCCTAAGCATATTATATTGATTATAAAAATGCTCAAAATTACTTGAAAACTTTTAAAACCTACTGTTTTATCTTCTTCTTTCTTGAACCCATAACATAAAATATTTTTTAATGTTTTGTAAAGCTAGGGGATAAATAATATAAAAATAAATCAACAATTTACTTAGGAAAGCCATGCGTACTAATTCATGAAAATGTCATATATTTATAATTGTGGCTCTGCTTCTGAAAATTGGGTCGGGAACAATGTAAACACTGTGTAATTATGACTCAAACATGTTGCCAAAAATTTCACATTGGCAGGTGTTGTATTCAAAGCATGATAACAATATTCAAACTCAAAAATATATGTTTTTTACTATTTTCTATTATTTCCAGTATTTCTCTATTAGATATGACTTTTAGTAGATAAGTGTTATTCCCATATATTTGTGTGCACAACTGAAGGATTGGTTTCCCCGTTTCCAGGAAGGCTTGCTGCTGTGGTGCCAGCGCAAGACTGCCCCTTACAAGAACGTCAACGTCCAGAACTTCCACCTGTCCTTCAAGGATGGGCTGGCCTTCTGCGCCCTCATCCACCGCCACCGGCCCGACCTCATCGACTACTCCAAGCTCTCCAAGGACAACCCCCTGGAGAACCTCAACACCGCTTTCGATGTCGCTGAGAAGTACCTGGACATCCCCAGGATGTTGGATCCTGATGGTTTGTTACTTTTATTCTTTATTTACCTCTTCAACTTTCATCCATATTGGTATTGTACGTAGAGCATCTTCAGATATCTATCTGTGTGTAACCACGGTATATAATGTTGCATCGCGATTATTTACTAGTCATTCTCAAAAGTCCGCTTCAAAATTCATTGAACTTAATTACGAACATTTTATCTTGATACCAGAACTGTCGGTACATTATGACATTCTGCAAAACCGAAGTAGGTTGATAATGGCCGACAGTCTCTTTAACTCAATGAACTGTCTTAATATCATCATTTATGTACTTTTATTTACTTATATTATGTAAATATTTTCTATTTACCTCTAATGGATGATATTTACTTTTGCCTGTGCGCATGGCAAAGACATGGCATGATCAAGTAAAACAAGTGCTTGAAAGTGGGCATGTAAGAAGTCGGAATAATCGACGTGCGTGCATGAGAAGATGTATGAATGTGGAGGAAGCAAGAGAAGTATGCCAGGACAGAGTGGTGTGGCGTTCTATCCTCTCTGCCTACCCCTTCGGGGAAATGGCGTGATGGTTAGTTAGTTAGTTAGTTAGCCTGTGCGTTTTTTACATAATTTTTTGTAAGGCTAAAAAAAATGTTTCTATACTTTTGATTCTTTTGTAGAAATATATCCTTTGAAATGACAAAGTTTAAATGTTTATGCAGATGTACCACAACATCTCCACTACATTATTATTTATGTAAGAGAGTTAATGAGCGAGTCAGAACACGAGATCAAATGAGTTAAGATTTTGGCAGGGATACAATCTTTAAATACAGTGTAATGTTTTTAGTAGATCTTGAAAATGAATGTAGGCTCAAAATGCTCTTTCTTACATCACACTACTTTAAGTGGAGCAAAGTATTTTCATGCAGAAATAATTTGTCGAAACAAATATTTATCATGCTGTTGATACTTTAACTCTCATTTGAACAAAAAAAAAGACTAAATGGTTAGTAAATATGTCAAATATGCATTATTGGTTTATTACACCTATTCTTATCATGGTTGTGTTAATTACCTATGCAAGCAATATAACTCAATATATATCTATGAAATTGGTTCTTTTATGACTTACATCAATATTTATTTAGGTTTGTTATAATACTTTCTACAAATTTATCTTCAGTTTTTATCAGTTCAATGTATCTCAAAGTGTAAATATCATCCCGTTCTGACAAAAAACTGTAAGTTCAAAATTCATATTTTGAGATAATCGACTTTGAATGTTTGGTTCTACATGACACCCAAGGAAATCAAAAGTTTAATTTTTATTAGCAAGTTTACTTATATACCTGGACTCACAGGTTTTTGTCATACAAAACTTTTTGCGTAGGTATATGATGAATAATTCTGCATTAGTCTTTTTCCCCAAAAATGGACTTACGATTTTTAGGCAGAACAGGGTCGATATACTTCCTATAATTTTATGAAATCATTTCAGTTTTAAGGTATGTGCGTACCTTTATACATTTAAAATGTTGATATTTTTGTTGAACATATAAAATGGGTTTAGTTTTTTCAATGTCAAAACAAAAATATAAATAGAAAGTGTTGAATATCCTTTACAGATCTGATTAATACACCCAAGCCCGATGAGCGCGCTATCATGACATATGTGTCATGTTACTATCACGCTTTCCAGGGTGCCCAGCAGGTGACAATTATATGACAATCATGTCATTCTCGTGTGGAACTCAACCCGACATTGTTTTAGCATGATTTGATGTTGTTTTCTCACCCCTGCAGCTCCAAATTGACAATCGCAGCCCTGTTAATTTATCACGTGGAGTTGTGAGAGATTGGCGCAAGATTTTATTTCTTGTCTGATTTCTCGTTTTATGCTTTTCATTACTTATAACAAGAATCTTTACCAGCTTGCTACCTTTGTACATTCTTTGAATTACGTTTTACATTAATATTTTACAGATAATATTGTTTAATGAAAACATGCATTCAAATGCCATAATGTTTTTTCTGTTTTGTAATAACATTGTTCTGTTTTTATTTGTTTATAACTGATACAACTGGAGTTCTAATAACAATTGAAGAGTTTACACATATGTTTCTATATTTGTCGCATTCACCCTTTCTACCCATAATGTTATTATTAAAATATCCAACAACCTTTTTCTACTTTTTAGTATTTTATTTGTCTCAAAACACATGAGGCAACAAAGTTAGTAAACCCAAACTTAAGAAAAAACCGTTTTAATTTATGTAATGAGCCCTTTTTTTCATCATGGTCACCAATAATGTAAATTTTTTTTTTTGCTTATAATCTTTCATAGATCCATTTTTTATAAATTCTAAATTTTGTTACGACTCCAGTACGATGTTTAACTGTAATACTCGATATGATGGCATGCTAATTGTTTGATTGGACTTGCTTCCTAACAGACCTTCAGAACACAGCCATGCCTGACGAGAGAGCTGTCATGACATATGTCTCCTCGTATTACCACTGCTTTTCTGGTGCCCAAAAGGTTTGTTATCACCAATCATAACAATTTGTAATAATCCAGAATTGTTGTAGACTTGCAAGAGTTTCATTTCACTATCTATCCTTTTAAAAGTTTGAAGAACCCTGTTTACTAAAGTGTTTTCCACTAAGTTATCGCTAACATTTTGGTTTTATTACTTTTTAAAATTGTTAATCCTATTTTGGATTAGTTTTGTGATAAAAAAATCTCTAGAATATTCACATATGTGAACTAAAGTATAAGTAGACTGCGGTACAATTAGGATACCAGCTACATTTTATGTTTCACTGTCTATACAATTTTTTATTACTTTTTAAATTTTCAAATCAATTAGTATTTTGAGAAATAATTTGTGCAGCTTCCGTTTATTAGTCTTTATCGGTTTTAGCTAATATCTTTTTCGGATCACTTTTTAGAATAAATCTGTAAATAAAAATCAGAACATTAAAATACCGTAATATGCAATAACTATTTATTTTTTAGGCTGAGACCGCTGCCAATCGTATCTGCAAGGTGCTCAAAGTCAACCAGGAAAATGAACGCCTTATGGAAGAGTATGAACGTCTTGCCAGTGACGTAAGTATATTGTTCCAATACTAATTATATATGGTACTGAAGCGTATGACTGATCATCTTACCTTCAAGTAATAAAATGATCAATATTTACTGCGCTTGGTGTACCGATTCAGTGCCATATGCACCATTGGGTGCGGATAAAGGAAAGTAGAAGTAGTAGTAATTATATTTTACAATAAAATAATAAATTAATGTCAATTTGTATATCAATCTATAAAAAAATCATTTTCCTATAAACAGTTGGAAAAAACATTATAATCATCTGATTAATTAAATTTAGCCGTATGTGTGTTTATATATGTTATTTTTCAAAGAAGATCATGTGCAAAAATGCAGAAGTTTTCAAAAATGTGTATTAACAAACATTGATAAATTTATGCTAAATAATAAAATAATTAAAAATATGGAGTCCAGTGTGTAAGCACATTTTTAGTTTTCATTTTTAAAACTAGAATTTCCTGAAAGGCATTGTTATCTAGCTAATTAACTTTGAACTAAGAAGTAATGAATAAATATTTATAATTTAGTTGCTGGAATGGATCCGTCGCACAATGCCGTGGTTGGGAAGCCGACAGACCGACAACTCTCTCGCTGGGTGTCAGAAGAAATTGGAAGACTATCGTACATACAGGTATGTATAAATATTTTGCATTATTCGCTTACATGATAATACATTAAAAAAAATCAATTTTAGATTGAAATAACCCAGAATATCCTTCTTTTTTACAGTCTCAATCTTGGGGATTAGTTTGCAGCAAGATTCTGCATCTTGTTCTCCACTGTGCTCTTATTTTCTGCAGCCCTCTTCACTTACTTTACCTTACCCTTCAAAAGTATTACCTATCAATATTTGATGATACCTATGAATTTGTATTGTTTTCAGACGCAAGCACAAGCCGCCACGCGTAGAACAGAAGGCCAAGTTGGAAACAAACTTCAACACCCTTCAGACCAAGCTCAGGTTGAGTAACCGCCCCGCCTACATGCCGACGGAAGGGAAGATGGTCTCTGTAAGTTACCTTTCCTACTGATAACCAACATTTGTCATTTTTTTAAACAAAAAAGAATGTTCCAAAATTTTAATAAAAATAAATTATGAAAGTACCTACCTACCTTCATTCTTCTATTTCAATTTTTGACACTATAGGTAGGTACTTAGGGCGGTCAACGTCTACCTCCTTTAAAAAAGAATGCCAGAACAGCGATACAAACGACATATCAAAGGTGGAAAGGAAAAAGTTACAAATCAAATGTGCAAAGGGAAAATGGAAAAAGTTACCAAGAGACATATTATATGTGCAATGGAAAATGTTACCAATAGTAATAATATTACGTTGCTTTTCCTTTCCACCATCGATAAATTAAAAATTAATTTGTTAATTTCTTTTTTAATTAGACAATCTTCAATTGTAATAATTACATGCAGTTAATAATTTGTAATGTTCAATTGTAGGATATTTCGGGAGCATGGAAGGGTCTGGAGATTTCCGAGAAGGCCTTCGAGGAGTGGCTCCTGAGTGAGATGATGAGGCTGGAACGCCTGGAGCATCTCGCCCAGAAGTTCAAGCACAAGGCTGACATCCACGAAGATTGGACCAGAGGTAATGTTCCTGTTTATTCCACCCATTTGCACAACTTAACACATAAGCTGCCAACACAAAAAATATGTTCATTTTGTCACTACTTACTGGACAAAAAATAAATATTGCGCCAGTGCTGTAAGAATGATTGCGTTACATATGGACGAAGTGTTTAAGAAAATTAAATACGGGCAAGGAATTTGCCCATGAGGGTATCGAATTGATAATTTTTAAACGCGATCATTCTTACAGCACTGGCACTAAAAATTTGTTTTTATTTTTACGTAAATTACTTAAAATTGATTTGGCAATTTTTTTCTGGTTTTATATAAAATATGGTAAATAATTGCTTTATCCTCCAGCGAAAACGTAGTTATTATAATTACTGTTAAATTCTAGGAAAGGAAGACATGCTGCAGTCTCAGGACTTCCGACAGTGTCGCCTGAATGAAGTGAAGGCCCTGAAGAAGAAGCACGAAGCCTTCGAGTCTGACCTCGCCGCCCACCAGGACCGAGTTGAGCAGATCGCTGCTATCGCACAAGAACTCAAGTAATATATTTTTCTATTTTATTATTCGAGTATTGCTCAAATAGCTATTTAAATTATGCTTTTCTTGGTGGTTCAGATTCTTATTTACCAAAAATAATATGAAGTTAAAATTGCAATATAAATCTATGTCTGAAAGGTAAAGGGAGATGACTCAAATATTGCAAATTGTTAGGGGAAACAAACCAAAATCTGAAGGTTTAAGAGTTTTCTAAAAATTGTTATAAAATCTGAACCAACAGCCTATTTAAAAAAAAATATTTTAGGTATTTTTTTGGTGTCATCATCTTCATAGATGAGTGACTTTGTAGTTATCCTTTCACGTTATTTCATAAACAGTGTTGTATTGAATCACCGTTCTTTTCCCAAGTTGAAAATGTGCTTCATGGTCAATGACATTTTTCCATTTTTCGATCTCTTTACCTTTCGCACATAGAAATATAGTTTACATATTATATTCTGATGCTTATGTAAAAGCATAAAACAATATATTACGGTCTAGACATAAAATGGATTCTGGATCGTGTCACATTTCACAAGCCTGTTCACTTCCGAAATGTTTGAGCCTCTCAGTAGGACTTATTCCTCAACCTGTGCGTTGATTTCCAGCACTCTGGAGTACCACGACTCTGGCAGCGTGAACGCCCGCTGCAAGCGCATCTGCGACCAGTGGGACCGCCTGGGGGCGCTGACGCAGCGCCGCCGCACCGCGCTGGACGAGGCAGAGCGTATCCTGGAGACCATCGACGTGCTGCACCTCGAGTTCGCCAAGCGCGCCGCTCCCTTCAACAACTGGTCAGATTTCCTTTATAAAAATATTTTATTTCGATACATTTATTTGGAAACCCAACGGCATATGAAATAAAGGTTTATACAGTATCTCTAAAATTATTTGAGATTAAAAGACTTGACAGTACATCACATTTAAAAAACTAAAGCATACGAGTCACAATTAATATATTTATGATGGCTCAATAACACAAAAAAGTATCTACAAATTTGAGTTTTCGATTTAAGTATAATGAAATGTTACCAATTATCGGTTTATCTGTAAAATAAAGATGTATGTTTGAAAAATCTATAGTTAATGGAAAAATCTATAGTTAATAAGAAAAATCTTTAATCTTTAATATACCTCATAATTTAAGTTAGTTGAAAGGATGTGTAATCTGTAAGAAAAGTTATTGTCTCCTCTTCTCAACATTTGCAATGTTGTAGATATATTTGTGTTATTGACCTATCGTACAAATAGATTTGTTTCTTCATAAAATGAACCAAATGTGTTTTTCTTCAGGCTGGATGGAACCCGTGAAGACCTCGTGGACATGTTCATCGTCCACACAATGGAGGAAATCACCGGCCTCATGGACGCCCACTCCCGCTTCAAGGCCACCCTCGGGGAGGCCGACAAGGAGTACCAATCCATCGTTGGCCTCGTGCGGGAGGTTGAGAGCATCGTCAAGCAGCACCAGATTCCCGGAGGTCTTGAGAATCCCTACACCACGCTCACTGCTCATGTAAGTACAAAAATTACTTTTAACCTAATTCAAAAAGTATATTTTTTATAGTACCTGGTTCCTCCTGGACCTGTTATTCTGTTATACTGTCATATATTAATTGCCGAAGTCTTGTAATATGAGTTTTGAAATGTTAAAAATGTTTTTTGATTGTTGGTTAAATGTGACTTCTTTTTCGCAATAAAATGTAGTTTAGTTTAAAGGAACACCTTTTTTTTCAACGTTGCTGACAGTTTGGAATAATACTTTATTGAAAATGTGTTTTGTTTAAACTCAAAAGTTTTGTTTTTATTTTAAACTTGGAATGTTCTTCATAAATATAAATAAAATAAGTGCCTACCTAATAAAAGTACTTACTTTGAAAAATGACTAGGTATTTTTTGTACTACATTTCTATTTTCCAATCCAACAGTTGGTACCACTACTTGTATTCTTAGACAAATTATTATAATAATAAGTGAATAAATTCCTAACATTGTTTTTTTTGTTTTCTTTCAGGATCTAACGAAGAAATGGTCTGACGTAAGACAGCTGGTACCTCAGCGTGATGGAACTCTCGCCCAAGAACTCCGCAAGCAACAGAACAATGAGATGCTGAGACGCCACGCCAATTTGCCGAGAAGGCCAATGCTGTTGGACCCTGGATCGAGAGGCAGATGGATGCTGTTACCGCCATTGGAATGGGTCTTCAGGTAAATTATTTACGATAATTGTTTGCGGTTTCAGATTAAAGGAAAAGTTATGTCCCCACAGGCTAACTAAAATATTTCACGTAATATAAATTATATCAGTAAATTTGTCGACATTCAAAAGATTTAGATCGTTACAAGTACTGTGCAAATACTATACGAAATTATTTGCAAATGTGAATTTTAATTATTTGGTGTTTAATTTAACTCAAATGTTAAATTTAGGGATCCCTGGAAGACCAGCTGCACCGACTGAAGGAGTATGAACAGGGAGTGTACGCGTACAAGCCACATATCGAGGAGTTGGAGAAGATTCACCAAGCCGTACAAGAAGGCATGATCTTCGAGAATAGGTAAACCTTGCATTGTTAATTCATAACCTTATTCTCTCTGGAGTCTTGCTTTTTTTGCTCTCCTCGCTTGGTTCCACTGTGTTCTGTAGATAAAATTAATAGAAAAGAGAAAAGTTAGGTTAGGTAACTAAAAATTAGATTCTTAAAGTTCTACTATATTGCAATTAACTTTGAAAATCCATTTCCCCTTCTCTGATTATCACAAAATATTGTAAATCCCGTTTAAAATGTCACTAAAGTTATTCAGTGGTTTATCCTCCTTTTAAATAGCATTTAAATATGGCGTCGCATTTTGACTACTCTACTCAAATTTTTAATGCCTTGAAAAGCGGTTAAAATGTAAATATTGTAATGATTATTTAATATTTTAGGATAAAAAAAAAAAAACAATAAAACTCGATTATAGCTAGCATAAGGAAACCATTGACTTTACCGCTGCACTGTTCCCAGACGAGATAGATTTTATATAAAACTTTCTAAATAATGGCAAATGCGTATTTCAGGTATTCTCAATATACAATGGAGACTCTCCGCGTTGGCTGGGAACAGCTGCTCACCTCCATCAACAGGAACATCAATGAAGTGGAGAACCAGATCCTCACCAGAGACAGTAAGGGAATCACCCAGGAACAGCTCACAGAGTTCAGGGCATCCTTCAACCACTTCGACAAGAATCGCACCGGTAAGGAAACAACCACAAATTCTCTAAATTCAATTTTTAAAATTTTCAAAAGTCAACAATGCTGCCATTACATAAGCTAACATCTTTGTAGACAAAATGGGACTATGATTGAACAATGTGTATTGGTTTTAGGCCGCCTGACACCTGAAGAATTCAAGTCTTGCCTCGTATCACTTGGTTACGGAATCGGAAAGGACCGCCAAGGAGAACTCGACTTCCAACGCATCCTTGTCGTAGTAGACCCCAACTCTACAGGTTTGTAATCATTATAATATAGCAAATAAAACATTGTTTGATCGGTATATTTGATGCCAGGATAAATTTTTCCTGCCTGTTTTGGTAACTTAACAATTCTCTATTTTTAGGTTATGTACACTTCGATGCCTTCTTAGACTTCATGACTCGGGAATCCACTGACACAGATACCGCTGAACAGGTCATCGATAGCTTCAGGATCTTAGCTGGAGACAAGGTAATTTTTTACAGATATTGGAAGATTAAATTTTGTAGCATTTTCCCTGTCAATCTTAGTCTAGCACCGTATCACCATTAGATATAATGAAACATGTGTGTATAAAATAAGTAGCCTGTATCACTAACATTTTTTAAAAGTTGTCATGAGGAAAAGGATTAAATAAAACTTGAACTATGGAACAGACAATACATTAAAACTTCATAATAACATAAATATTATGTTTTTAATCTTGACAATAAACCACAGTAATAATCATTGTTCTCTTGAGCTGGGTAGAAATCACCAATATATCTACATGGAGATACAAGCATGACCTAATATTGACCTCGTACCGAACATGTAGATATATTATCTATCTAGGATCTAGGCTATCTCTGCCCCGAATAACGTCAGTCAATAATCTCCAAGCATTTCTTATCTTTGAGTGGTAATAATTAATTGTTTGTAAACACTTCCAGCCATACATCCTAGCAGAGGAGCTGCGTCGCGAGCTTCCTCCCGACCAAGCGGAGTATTGTGTCCAGCGGATGGCTCCGTACCGCGGCCCGGGGGCTGTGCCCGGAGCCCTAGACTACATGGTCTTCAGCACTGCACTCTATGGGGAGAGCGATCTGTAAGGAATACACCCACTATAAATTATTAGGGTAAAAACACACTAAGCGTATCTTACGCTACCTACAAATTCTCCTGCACGGCTTCACCATGTGTACATTGTTCGTAGGGCCTCTAGGCCCTAGACTTCTAAGTCTCGCGTACATTTCGCTGGCCTTTTTACCCGACTTTATTAAGTCTAATAAACACGCTGAATATAAACATATTTGCGTATGCTTAGTGTTTTAACCCTTCTAACCATCATTGGAATATAGCTGAGAGACATCTTATAGTGACACCATAGTTTTTTACCAGTGAGATCTATAGTTTTAGTTCAGTATATTATATGTAGATCTCACCGCTAATAAAACTGTAGTTTCATTATTCGCAACTCCCTCTACTTCCGTGGTATCCCTTGGAATTTTGTATATATTTATGTATCAATAATGTCAAATATGATTGACATTTGATCGTTTTTCACAGATCCTGTAAATAAAATTATTTTTTTTCACTTTTATTTTTTAAATATTTGTTTGTTGACCATTTTTTATTATGCATTAAATGAATAAAACTGCACAACAAATTTTGTACAGCGCCGTTGTAGCAATTACGCACAAAAACGGCGCTATAAAAGTTTTCCGTATTTATTATTATTTAATGAATAAAAAATAATAGAAAAACTATATTTAATTTCTGTGCTTATAACAACTCTGAAAAATGTTTAAGTGTGCAAATTAGTACAGTAAAAAGCTTAATGTGTTCTTTCTTGTTTTCAGTTAAACATCAGTCATTTTTATAAGGAAGAGAATATTATCCACACTGGGGTAACAAGAACAGCTGCCATCTATCGAGAAAAGGAAGAAACACTTCTTCACGAAGATATCAAATATCACTCACTTTATAAAAATTTATTTTACTAGAAACTGATAGCTAAAATTGTGCAATCAATGAGCCAAAAACTATATAAAAACACAATTTTAACAAATGAGCAGCGATTCAGGACACTGAATACTTTTATTTATTTTATATATAAATTTTATTTTTACTTATGAGAATTTATTTGATGAAATCGAAGACATCGTCTGGCACATTTTAATATGTTTTAATAGCTGTTAATGTGTTGTCATTATTTATTTAAATTGTATGTGAACTTACAAATAATATATACAATGCCATCTATGCAATTCTTTTATTGGTCAATTATTTATTGTATTGGTCAATTTCCCGTGTATAATAAAAACATACATATCTTACTCAGCCATGATCGTCGAATGATTATCTACATTGTTTATTTATAATATACTATTGTACAGTTTTTAATATTACGTCACAATTCTCAATAAGTAAGATTTTAATAAGGTTATATTTATAAAATTTTATTTCAGTCATTTGTTGGAATTCATCTATTTGTGGTTTATATGCGAGTCTGATTTGATGGTAGGTAAACTAAATGATTTTAATTTTAAATTTGTTTTTACTGCAAACTCGCTTGACTGTTTTTGTGTACGCTGTAATTAATCAAGATTTCTAATTATTAGTTGTAAGAATTAATGTGCCCAAATCGTATACTAATCCATTGTACAGTGATGAAATAAAACTTATGTATAAACTAAGAAATAACAGTGTTTTCATTTTTCAATTAACCCTGAGCTGTCTTGCTACCTGCTACATCCATAACAATAATGCTTTTTGTTTTTTTGCACGATATGTAGAATGAGTTAATCAAAGTAAGATGCATTTAGAAATTATTTTAGGAATTAGATCGATGAACCTTGTCTATTTGATATTATCAAATACCAACATTTTTGTCTCAATAGTTTTCGAGTATCAATATATTTTTTTAATACCGCTCATCCCTACTGACAACAGATTTTATTTAGAACATGTCATTTTGTACCACAGGTTTGCTTGAATAGATATTGTTCATTTAATAATTATGTGAACGATTCTCAGAAAAATATTACAAAAACATTTCATTTACACAGTACAGGAAAAATATTATGTATTTCGAGTAATGACACTATAAACAATCACAAAGAATCCATAGATTTATAGTACTTACTTAGATTCGATAGGTAAACCATAGATTGTATTAATTCTCCGAGGTCTTCAATTTCTCTATGGGAATTTAAGGCGTTAAACTATTATTATTGAACCTCCTTGCAATATACAAATCAACATGGAGTCAACATTAAAAGTTCTAAATGGAGTCACTAATTTCTTCAAGAGTATATTTTGGAATGGGTGAGCTTGCTATTGTGATAGTTAATTCTGGTGAAATTTCATTAGAAGGTTTGTAGGGATTCAAAAATTTTATTATTTCTTATGGTTAATAAATAAATAATATATACAATTTATCAATTTTAACAATTGCAGTGCCTGGAAAATTTAATTTTTACACTGGAGGATGTCAAACTACTGATATCTTATTTTCCCCAAACACAAATAAAACTAAAAGTGTTTTGTGGAAATGTAAGAAAATCATTTAACATTATAGAAAACTCTATTATAGACCAAAAGCAAAATCATTTGTCAAATGATCAACATAAAGTCATTTTAAAGTACAGCGCAAATGCAGAAATAAGTGAAATCAAAGCAGCAATTGCGGAATTTAAATCTAAACATCCTGATTTCAAAATATCTGTCGAGGATTTAGCTAATGACACACCTAAAGCTAGTTCGCAAGAATTTACTAATTTTGAGAAGCAATGTCAAAGCATTTCCCAATCAATAGCAAGCACAATTATGTATAGTTTAAATCCTAACTTTAGAAATGAATGCTTGGAAATATTAGAATCATCTCAACATCCCAACAATTCAGTACAGGAAATTATTCAGAAAAAGCTGGATTCAAAATAAAAATCAGAGTAATTTCATAAAAACTTTATGATGAATAACAACTATGTAAACAATAAAAGTAAAAACTTTATGATGAATAACAACTATGTAAACAATAAAATTAAAAAGAAATTGGTAATATTCAATGAATTCTCAATACATCCTTATGTCTGAATGGACATAATAAATCAATATTATGTCTTAAACACTTCTTTTCAAAGCAATCATTAGAATCATAGGGTTAATGCTTCAACTTTCATTTACTACAATTATCAAGTTTTTATGTAATATAATACTATATTATTTTGAATTTCAATGTAACTTAAGCTTTGAATACAAACTAAATACAAGATTTACATTTATTATATTTGTTCCTAACTGTGAGGTTATATTGCGCTCGTCTCTTAGACGAATAATATAGTTCATAAGCAAGAATTAATATTTTGTGAATCTTAGCGAGAATGATTCTATTTTAGAAATTATAGTAAAATGTTTACAAATTGTAGAGAACTTTTTAAAATTCAAATAAATATACTCATATAACCAAAAATATTTAAACTTGGTGTATTTTGGTTGGTAAAGCAAATAAAATATAATATACTGCCATTATCCGTCTTACAATGAAGTGGTTAGGTCACTGGACCATGTATGAATTGGGTTCGATTCCCAGAGTCAAAATGGAGATTCTTTCGCATGATTATTTCATGTTTGTTACCAGACTGACAAAAGCCTGATAATCTCGCTTCTCATGAACAGAGCTGAGGAGTCGGAGTCAAGAAATTAGAGTTGGAAAAAAGACTGACTCTGATTTCTCTCTTAAATAACTTTTTGAAAAACGTCATAAAATTCATTTTATCAAAGTTGCATTGGGAGAAACAAAATAAAACGAATGAGTCGGAAATTTATACCAACTCCTCAGCACTGCTTATTATAACAAATGTATAAAAATATAGACCATAATATATACAAATAAGCCAAAAGAGAAGAAAGAATATATTATTTTATTATACACATATAGCAACAATAACCTGAAGATTGATGTAATGAACTAGTATCTACATGAACTTAAGTGATAATAATGAATATGATTACTATTCATAACATGAAACAAAGAGAACATAACAAATTTTTTGGAGGTGGGCAAAAGTCTTTTCATTTTTCCTTTTTCTCTTCTGCTGTTAATAAAGCACTCTCGATGCCAACTTTCTGCAATTCTTGTATTAAATCTCCAGATTGATGCATCTGCAGCATGATATCACATCCGCCAACAAATTCTCCATTGATAAATACCTGAGGAATGGTCGGCCAGTTGGAGTAATCTTTGATACCTAGAAAGCAAAATGAAATTCTTAACAGTTCACAGGGGGAGACCTGGTATTCAGCAATGGACCTAAATGGGCAGAAGTGATTTTCAAAATATTTATTTTTTGGTATTTACATTTCACAATAATTAAATTATACAAAAAAGAAAAATTATACAAGAGGATGGCGACTCAATCAGTAGCGACCCATGACAATGGTCTGGCCCCGACTCACTAGATAATCCGTGTCGAGTCAGGGCATTATCAATGTAGCATTATACATAATAGAATATTTACATAATCAATATAAGAGAAACAATTTTGGTATTCACAGAATTTAGTAATTTACACAACTCTTTAACTTATTAGGTGTTTTGCAACGTTTTGTTTAGAAATAAATAGGTTATAAACTGATCATTTTACAAATGGTATTCGCGCGATGCAGAACAAATCTAATAATAGGAATCTGTGGGTAGAAAGTTTAGAAGAATTAAGTAGAATCTGTAGGGGGAGGAACAGTTTATTACTGTGTGTAAAACAAAAATCACTTGTTTTCATAATGGCTATCTGTGTTGGTACTTATTTGTGGTGGCATTTATTTTCAAATATTATGCAACAAGATTTTAAATAAAACTGTTTTCATTTTTATAATATTCCCCTAATTACAGTACATTACATAATCTAATTAAACACACAACTGGGGTTAATAATGTTGAAAACAAAAGAAAAAAATGTTTATGTAGGTGTAATACTTATTTTGTATGATGCCCCTTTTTGTATAATGGGATAGAAATTGTGATCTGAACTAGGTGTGTTACTCACTATTGTAAACGTTTATTTGCTTTATTTGCTACTGTTTAAGCTAAGAATATAGAAACTGAAATTCTTTGTGTAAGGTTAAGTTTCATTGCAGAAAAAGAAGACTGATCGGAAGTATTTGAAAAAATACTGCAATACCTTGTCTTATTCCATCGTCCTGTAAAACATCGTGACTTTCATAGTCTACACCGTGCATTCTCAATATTTGCGTAACAGCATTGCTAAAACCACATTTCGGTGCTTCCGGGACTCCTTTCATGAACACAACAACTTTAGAGTTTTTAACCATTTTTTCTATCGATTCCTTAGAAGTAGTTTGAACGCTATAATATTTATTCGAATGTATTATTCCAGATCGAAATGCAGAGAGAGAAGAGCGAAATGCGATGTTCATTCTGATTGTTGAATAAATTCAGCCGAATCGATGAGAAAAAGAAAAGCAGCAAAAAAGAGACCGAAACGATTGACAGATAAAATCAAAGATAAAATTTCTGACCAAATTTCTGACTTTTACTTGCCACAGGCTTGGGTAACTCAGTTTTGAACCGGTTCAAAAGCTCGGTTCGGATGAAATAAATGGTATACCTAAATATTAATTGGAGTTTCCAGTTCGATACAAAAAAATGTATAACATATTTAAATATGTAATAAAATAAGTTATTTTTTGTACTAGAGGTGACTTGCAAACTATTGCCATACCTACCCATTTTAAATATTTAATAAAAACTACGTAGTTTGTAAAATAATAATAATTTGTTATTACCTACAAAAGTTAATATTTGCATAAATACTGCATTTCTTTCACACAATATAATTTGTATTAATTGTAAATTTAAATTCATGCCTACTGCAAATAAGTTAAGAAATTAATCTTCTGTTGGACTATTTGAAATAGGAAACGGGAAATAGGTACTTGGGAAAATAAATTAATCATTGCCCATTATTTTCCTGGATAAAACAATGTCAATTTTACCGCCTATTAATTAAAATTTAAACAATAGAACGTATTTCTGCCACACAGAGCATCATGTATAAATACCTACAGCTGGCAAGATGGAAGAAATACTTACGGAACTATAAAAGTACAATATGGATGTATTTGGAGTCATTGTCACGGCCAATAACTATTAATTGTATTGATAATAAAATTATCTTGAGGTCATTGACAATATCAAACTGTATTAACTTTACATGTACACCGGATATAATTTAAATTATGGAGCCAGGGTCGATTGAAAGAGATTGACTCTGACTCTTTCAAAGGTTTTTAAAAAATGAAATCAGGTAAATAATCTAAATTGAGGATTGAGGATCGGCTCGCAGCTCACCAGCAGCAATAGCTCACAGCTCCTTGCGCGGTTCACGGAGTCAAATTTGAGCTGATCTGCGAGCCGGTTCATGACTCAAGATCAACTGCTCGAGCTGCGAGCTGATCTGCAGCTCAATGATTTATATTGAGTTACCCAAGCCTACTTACCACAGGCAAAATGAAGAAAATCAAGAGACAATATAAAAATGGATAAAGACACTTTTTACAATTATTTTATAAATGGGATCTATACACGCAGAGTATTCTTTTTTTTAATAATAAATTACTTTATGAAGAATTTACTACGAAAGATCACATTCAGGCTCCGAGATCAGATCCGGATTTATTGTCAGCCACAAAGCTTACAAAAAAATTCACGTCGGATCACAATGCGAGTTAGTAGTATGTAGTTTATATAATTTTACTACCTATAATACATTCTAATATTACTATAGTAGTTGTAATAATTACAACACCCCCCTTCATTCAATCATTGCAAATAATAATAAAATGATGTAGTATGTATATGTCAAGAAAGTATTCTCACTATAAACAAGTGCTGTAGTAACTGCTGTTTTAAAATTATTATTTCAAGTGATTTCTACAGTAATTATAAAGTAAAAAGTGTCCCTCCTATATTTTAAACAGTGCTCTTTCTGTCCGTTATTCTGTTTATTCCCTAATTGCCGGTGTTCTTAGTAAAAACCTCTTTATTAAATCTTGATTTGTGCCAAACAGTGAATGACATTGAAGTTTTAGTGATTTCCCATTGGTTGAGTCTCCTATTCCCCATTCGCTGCAAATGAGCTCATTTTTTCCTTAAATTGTTCGTGATTGGTCCTGTACATCGAAGTGTACTCAAAATGCCGCTAATAAGGCGCTAAAAGAAACTGACCGTTAAATTAATTATTTTAAATTGCTAATAAATATGGCAAATGAATGCCTGGTATGCCCGAGTTAACGACTGCAGCCAATTCGTTTACGTGCTCAGGGTGCAAGGGATCCTTGCATTTTGCCTGTGGCGGCTTGAGCGAGGCACCATTCAAGCGACTCACTGCTGATAGACGCCGGGCACTGAAATGCACCTCGTGCCTACGGACATCGCCGAACGATACGTCTGCGTCTACTCGAAATCCAGGAATCGTCAACCGTGAGCCGTCAACCGAGATCCAGGTACCTCAAGAATCCTCATCGAGCGCAGTATCTCTTGATATTGTTCTAAAAGAGATACTAGACATCAAAAGGCAATTGACCGGTCTTACTACACTAATGGAAGATATTAAGATAGTAAAAAACAGAACTAGAAGACTTAAAACAGTCTTGTGAATTCAACAACAACCAACTAATGGATTGCAACACTAAGATATCAGACATGGAAAATAAACTACAGGGAGTTGAAGTTCTTAATACTGTCGTCAAACAACTTCAAGACGAAGTTAGTCTTATGAAATCCGAAATGACAGCCAAAGATCAATGGTCCAGACTTGCCAATATTGAAATTAAAGGTGTACCAATGAAAAAGGATGAGAATCTCTTTTCAATACTGGATGGCATCGGCAGGCAAAATTAATTATTCTCTACCTAAAACACAAATCAACTATATATCTCGTGTACCGATTCACAACTCGAAAGATAAGTTGATAATAATGAGTTTTGTCAACCGGTATATCAAAGAAGAATTCATATCCGCAGCACGTGCCGTTAAGAACCTATCAGCAAACGACATAGGGTATCATACTACTAATCGCATTTATATCAATGATCACCTGACTCCTTCAACCAAGAAATTGCTGACGATGACAAAATCCAAGTTGAAGAACGAAAATGGCTACAAGTACATCTGGATTAAATATGGCAAAATCCATGCGAGACGGAACGACACCTCCAACATCCACATAATAAATAACGTTAATGATTTAAACAAACTTACGTAATATGCTTTTTACTCTTCATTTCGCTCATATTTGTCGAATACTTCTCACTTATTTTTTATATATTTGTATCATTATTAATATATATTTTTTGTGGGTTGCTTATCCCCTGCCTCGGATAGCAATCGCTCGCTTTAACTATGGTTATAAAACTATTTATCCACATACTCATACTTACTATTTGGCGTTATACCAACTACGGCTGTATAATGTGTACAAGCCAACATCTATTTATGTCTCTTTCATGCGTACAATATTTACAAATACTCTTAGAAATAATAGTCTCTCGCCCACACATTATACTTATTTTTATACTTACCTAGAATTTTCAACGTTCTGTCAACTATCACTGCACAAATCCTATCTACTTATGTTGGTCTTACATTCTTTGCAGGCAACAGAAATAAAAATAAGCATAATTGTAATTCATATAAACAATCACTATAGTCGCTCGCTCGCCCATACATATTACATTTCATTTTACTCAAATTGTGTGTTATTGGTAACATTTGGAACCACTATAACTACAATTTTAATGTGTTTTATTTTAAAATTAATTATATTACTTACGGTTTTTCATTATGGCTAATACAAATCTAAACATATTTTACCAAAATGTACGGGGATTACGTTCTGAGACAACAACATTTCAACGAAATTTATGTTTATCTAGCTACGATATTATAGCACTTACAGAAACATTGATTAATGATAATATACTTGATAGCGAACTATTTGACAATCGATACATGGTTTGGCGTCGCGATCGAGATTATACGGTCACGGGTCAATCGCGTGGTGGCGGAGTTCTTCTTGCGATTCGCAAAGAAATATCAGCCACAGCCCAGCCAACTTTTAATCTCAGCGCCGCCGAAGTCCTCTGGGTAACATTATCCCTCAATCTTGCGGGTACACGTACATGTATTAAATTACATATGTGTGTTATTTACTTATGCAAGCAAAAGTCTGGATATTCTTTTTCAGAGCAATTAACGAACTTCTTTTCAAAGTTAAGCTTAACAATTTTAGTAGTAACCCATTAAATAAATACCTGATCTTAAGTGATTTCAACTTAAGCGGTATTAAATGGTTTTCAAATGACAATATTACTTTCTTACCCTTAAATATTCAAAGCTATGACGATAACCTTTTTATTGACCTTCTTATTGACATATACACTAAGACTAAATCGAATATGCCACACAATACCACACAATACCCATTTAAACATATCATATCATATTTCACCGTTTTCAAAGATGAATTTCACACTTTACTACCAGAACTGTAGAAGTATACGTGGCAGAGTTGAAATGTTCTACCAAAATCTATTGGCAAATGATACCTACTCTTTGTTTGGTATTACAGAGAATCCTGGCTTCACGACGGTATTTTGGATGAAGAAATAGCTCCATCCAGCCAATATACTGTATTTAGAGCTGACAGAAAGTATGAGGAATGTAATCAAACAAGGGAGGAGGGGCGATGATTGTTTGCCAAAAAAATCTTCACCCTCAGGCTAGGGATGACTTGACATGCTCAGCAGAGGGGCGTTTGGGTCACCATACCTGCCTGTAGACTTACTTCTAAGCGAAACATTCACATTGCGTGCGTATATCTTCCCCAAGGACCAATTTTGAAACTGCTGTAACTTCTTTTCTTTCTGTCTTAGCCCAATTACGCGATCGGAACCCCAATGATTTGATATTTGTTATGGGAGACTTTAATATGCCAAATTTGAACTGGGTTTTGGAACCGATTCCACTTACTTAACTACAGATACATTGTGTAGTGAAACCAGCAGACAACTAGTTGATACAATATCTTACACAGAGCTTAATCAATTTAATAATATACGTAATGCGAACGGTAAGTTGCTTGATTTAATTATTTCTAACATTAATTGCTGCGTTACGCACTCTGACTCTCGCCTCTTATCAATGAGGATATACACCATCCAGCTTTACACGTACAACTAGATCTGGAAGTTTCTCCCTTACTAAGTATACCCTCCAAAGGAAATTATTTTATTTCGCAAAGCGGATTATTCACTTATTAATGCACATCTACGCGAAGTTGACTGGACTTTTTTAATTAATGCGGACTCTATTGATGATGCTGTGAATATTTTTTATGCGACACTTGATGATACAATTTCTAGATTTGTTTCTAAGCAAACTATTAAAAAATCATAACTATCCCATTTGGTTCTCACCCGCCTTAGTAAAATTAATAAAAGAAAAACATAAACTTCATAGAAGATGGATAAAAAAAAAAAAATCCTCGTGATTATTTAGAATTCTCAATGCTTCGGTCACGTCAAAAATTTTTGCAAAAAGAATGTCACGCCTTGTATATACTCAAAGTTGAAGAAGAAATTCCTACTAATACAAAGAGACTTTGGTCATTCGCAAAGAAAGTTAAGAAGGGAAGCAATATACCTCAAACAATGTATTATGGGGAGTCCTCTGGCACTGGAGGAAAAGAGGTCTGTGATCTATTTCTAAAGTATTTCAAAACGTCTTATGAATCGCCTAGTACTAGTGATCAACCTCTACCCATTCCAAATGTATCTAATGAATTCGGGTCTATTGGTGACGTCACTTTTGAGACACAAGAAGTAACAAAATATCTACTCTCAATGTTAACATAAACAAAGGAAGTGGAAGTGATGGAATTGCTCCTTTCTTTGTTCGACATTGCGCGCACACCTTATCACTACCTCTGACTATTATCTTTAATAGGTCAAATTAAGGATAACATTTTTCCTAAAAAATTTAAGGAAGCTATAATTGTACCTATTTTTAAGTCAGGAACTAAAAACAACGTTCAAAATTACCGTCCTATATCTATTCTCTCAGTTTTTTCTAAGTTATTTGAACTTATGATTTACGATAAAATTTATCCTATTATACTTAAAAACATACAAAATTTTCACATGGTTTTCTTAAAAGGCGCTCTGTTTTAACAAACATGATTAACTTCACTGAATATGTTGCTCGCAATATGGATGATAGAACACAAGTGGATGTTATTTATACGGATTACTCCAAGGCGTTTGATAAGGTAGATCACCGAATCCTCATGCGTAAATTAGAAGAAATTGGAATACACGGTGACTTATATAGATGGTTTGTTTCTTACGTAGATAATAGGCTGCAATCAATCATGGTCGAAGGCTATATGTCTAATTTTATTTCAATTCCGTCAGGTGTTCCACAGGGATCACACCTTGGACCTCTCCTATTTAATGTTTACATTTATGACATCCAATCGTGTTTCAAAAATTCTCTTTATCTTTGTTATGCAGATGATAAAAAAAAAATTATCATAAAATTGAATCTGAAGATGATTGTGCTAAATTACAACAGGACTTATATGAGCTATCAAAATACTGTGTTGAAAATAGACTTCAAATCAATGTTTCTAAGTGCTATAAAATTTCTTTTACTCGTAATAAAAGTAAAATCCAATATAGTTATATGATAAATAATAGCATAATTAAAGAAGTAAACGTGATACGTGACTTAGGAATTCTTTTAGATTCAAAATTAAATTATAACAGTCACATAGAAACAATAGTTAACAAAGCTTACAAAATGATAGGATTTATTATGCGGTTGTGCAAATCATTTTAAAAACATAAATACATTTAGAACACTGTTCACAACATACGTCCGCCCCCATCTTGAATACTGCACTACTATTTGGTCCCCTATGTACAAATTTAATATTGATAGAATTGAAAACGTTCAAAAAAAAATCTCTTTAAACAAGTTGAATATAAATTTCATTTGCGTATCCCTAATTATTTAGACTCATTAAAGTTTTATAACCTTGAATCCCTTGCACTTAGAAGAAATATCAATGATCAGAGTTTGCTTTATAAAATTGTAAATAACAAATTTGATTCACCTGAATTAATTAATCTACTCTCTTTTCGTGTCCCTTCCAGACCAACTAGACTGCCTAAACTTTTTCACCTACCTAAAGTTAAAACAAATCACAGAAATAATTCTACGATTCCTCGAATTTGTAAGGCGTTTGATGATAAATTTAATAGCTTAGATATGTTTAATACCCCACAAATATATAAAGGAACTTAAAAACTTACAGACTTAATATGACAAATATTTATTTACCAAAGCAACTTAAAAACTTACAGACTAAGATGACAAATATTTATTTACCTTATAAGTAGATTCTTTTAACTGTTTAATTATAATAAATTATTTTATTTATTTTTTAAATATAAATAGTGCATGGACACCATTACAATTTATAATTTTTATGACAATTATTTAGTTCAACTATTTTGTCTTTGTATTATAATTTTTTCATTCATTTCATTTTTCTATGCTAATTTCTAATAGTTGTTTGTGGTCGCGTCAATTTGTGTTGGGTGCTGTGAATTTATATTATTTTTAATAATGGAAAAATGCCGAGGAAGTATTCCAATGTTTGGAAGATTTCACCAAACGTCGGCCTAAAGTTATTCCCAGGGAATTAGAAGAATATTTGCACTTTGTAGCGAGAACTGGGGATCCTGTATACCAATGGGCCTTGGTCAAGAACCTTTTCAAGGAAAAAGTTACTGAATGTAATTACCGAATTTTTCGAATCTTCGCCTGGTTTAGATATTCCTCACTGCCCAAACGTAGACATATTTACTTACGAGACCATGAAAAATTCGTTACTAGAAAAAATAGACGCATTTTCGTCGGCACCATTTACAGTTCAGAGGATTTGCGAATTATTGACATCTCCCAGAAAACAATATAGCAGGATCGACAAATACATGCGCGCGTTTGAAAAGAACATTTTGGTGGTTAGTACACGCGATCCAGGGCCATTACGGCGCTCCGAATCTGAGAATGGAGAAGGAACAGAGGCAATGGTCAATGGCTCCGACAGCAACTCCGACTACAATGTGGACGTAGAAATGGAGGATATGTCTAGTTGGAAGGAGAACAACGATCCCCTACAGACATATTCCGCTCAGGCCAGTTCGTCCGACGCTGATAGAAAGTCAGATAGCTCTGTTTCTCCGTTCGTCGAGCAGAATGGTCCCGCACGAGAACTGACAACCTCGGAAGTAGAACTCATGACCATAGAGCCCGATACACCCCTACCTCTGGAGGACGATGCCCCCCTGCCACTGGAAGACGACACCCCTGAGGCTTCCACCAGCGAATCCGACCTTTCTCCATCCGAAGATGACATGAAAAGTAATGACGAACTGCCTCCTGAACCGAGTGAAGAAGAACCAATTACTTCTCTCGTAGAACCCGTGGAGGAACATAGTGCGGAACCTCTTGCAGCTGATGAATTTATTAAGGCTGACTCAGAACCCACGATTGATAGTGAAAAAGTTTGTATTAACTCCTCAAGAATGTGAGAAATCAGAATGCAACCCAGATGTGGCTGCTTCTCCAGAGTCCCAAATCCCCTGTAGATGAAATTATTAGCAAAGACGAATCTGTCAGTCTGTCACAACTTGATTCTGTAGAACTAATACAGAAAGAGGAGCTAATAATAACTTCCCAACAATTAACTACCAGCAATTTTGGATGTGGTTGAAGAGTCTCCATTAATACCGGAACCCAGATTGGAGCCGGCCACTGCCATGGAGAGCCAGGAACCTCAAATACTTTCAACTCCTGCAGATTTATCTCCAGAAGTGGTCGAAAGTACAATAGTGGATATAATACCTAGTGTAAATACACCAGAGAAACCGACTGCAGATTGTATGGAAGATTCTACTGTGGAAATGTCAGCCCTTGTAGAATCTTCTACCATTGAAGAAAAAGTAATGTCTCCCGTACAAGTTACCGAAAGTATTGCCGATATAGTCCCGGAACAACAAAGTACCCCTGAACACATCAGCGTGGATCCAGAAGTTGCCCCATCGGAAGGGCCAATGATTTCTTCAGATGTGTCTTCAGAAATTAAAGCCTGTGATAAGGAAGAACTGGACAATGAACTGACAGTTGAAACCAAGAATAATGTTCCCGAGATTGCGAGTACTCTACAGGAAGAATCTAAGGACCTCCCCGGTCTCCGGTGATTCTTGATTTAATCCTATTTAAAATGCGATGCAAATTTGATTAATGTTGAATTTGTTTTGGTCATAATTTTGACTTAACTCTAATCATTTCTATTTTTATAATTTACACAAACTAAAACCTCCCTACACTGCCATCATAATTTTGTTAGTAATCTGACGTGGATTGTTTGCAGTGCTGAATTCTGCCTAGAATACATATTTACCATTAAGCTGCTTATTAGGGTTAATACCATCACTTGATTCTGTGTACAATAAATAACAGCTACATTGCATTGTTTATGTATCTACGTATAAGTGCTGCAATTTCTTAATTAGTTAGATTAGGAACATTTGTATAAATGTTCCTAATCTAACTACTAAATTGTATAATTTGGATCGTTTTCTAAATATAACCGATTTGTACATCTAAACTTTGTTTTAATTGAATTGATGTCTTTGATATAAAAGCAGGGCTGTGGCAGGGCAGGGCAGGGTCGAAAGCAGTTTGAGCTTCTGTTTACCAAATAAAAAATATGATTGTGGGATAGCCTGAACCAAAATAAAATGGATTCATGGAAAAAAATTAGCTGACTCCACGGCCCACACAAAACAGTGTAAGTTGGTACGTGTATTTGATGTGGTTAGTTGGAGTAGTGATGTTACGGAATGTGGGCCATCTCAGTTCATAATACATCATAAAATCAAAAACACTTGGTACAAAATCGTCGTTGCGCCTGCAAATTCCGTTATGTAAATAAATATAATTTTTCAGAAAAGGGAAAAAACTGATATATTCAAAAAATACCTTTCATTTGTTGCAAAACAAAAAAAAATATAACTATATTTCCGATTCAGTATTATATAACAATAAAATATTCAATAAAACAAAATTCGCAAAAAAATGTTAAATGGATTTTGCAAGCGCAACGACAAAATTTATCTTTCTGTTCACAAAATCAAGGTATGTTAACACTTTTGGTCGATGAATATAAAGAAAGATAATAATAAACATCAGTCGAAAAACATTTTTATTGTTCCAAAAAAAAGATATACACATGTTTATTTTTACATTATAAAATCTTATTTAAGTCTTGCTTTTAAAAAAACCTTATATTAAAACTCTTGAAATAGGTTTTCTTTACAAACTAAACACTATTATAGCTATATTGATTTACGCCCGATATTAAAAACCTAATTACCTAATATATTTACAACCTGGTAAAACTAATCTAGAACTATTTCTATTACATATATAATATTATTTATGACTATTGCAAATAAAATCATTGTTAAAAAATAAAAACCTCAATGTGAAAAAACGGGAATCTTCCAGAAGTTGTAAAAAAACTTTTCACATTTAGTTTGTGCTAGCTCGTTTCACATTTAGTTTGTGCTAGCTCGTTTCACATTTAGTTTGGGCTAGCTCGTTTCACATTTAGTTTGTGCTAGCTCGGCACATTTCACTTTAATTCAAATTGTAAGAAAAACATTAAACTAAATAATAGGATATAGAGATATTCTATTCTATTTAATTATATGCTTAGCCATTATAGACACCCAAGTTCTATTATGTTTCATTTTAAGTTTTTATTATTATAATTTGAAGTGCTGAGCTAGCACATATAAAAAAATCATACCCAAACTCCACCAAAAGTGAATATGATGAGTCTTCATATAAAACAATTATCTGCCAATACAACAAAACTATCTGGTAGATATGTAGATGGTCACAATTCACATTCATATCCAGGAAGATTTGCAACTCCTTGTTTAATTTTACTCATTTTGATGACTTAAATATCTATTAGGACGAAATGCGGGCAAGCCTGTCTTGGCCTTTCCACTATATAATCGTAATACCCCAGCATTTTTTCTGGAACTTAGCACTAGAGCATACGAGTTTTCCACTCGTCATATACTAGATCTGTGATTGTATTGTAAAGTAATTGCTCTAGTGCTAAATTCCATGGAGATATCTGAGGACTACAGTTTGTACGTGAGGAACCGCCCCCCTGCGTTTCCACTTACTCTCAAAAAACAAGATTTGTAACTACTACTACTACTTTCCCCGCACCCATAATATGTGATGATTTAAAACACGCCATGTTTACTTGGAAAAAAAGTCAGTGTTAACAATTTGTGGTGAAATACCACTTTTAATGTAAATTTGGAGGAGTTGTGAAGAAGTCTGAAAATAATAGGGAGTACCATCAGCACTATTTTCATTAATAACAAAGAAAAACATAAAAAATTTATTTAAAACATGACAGATAAAGACACAAGCATATGCACAAGAAGTAGTTTCGTGACTGATATTCTACCTCCTTCTTAATTAAATAGTATTTTGTTACAATATCATGAGTAAATAATTACAGTTTTTGCCAAAAAATATATATTGAAAACTATTAAATTTAAATATTAATATATTTTTTTATTGCTTATAGAGATTATTCACACTCTCATCGCTAGATTTACCCACAAGAACTTTAAGTTGATTTCTTAAAACTTTTCCACCCGGGTTTCTCGGGATGGCTTTGATTATGGATACACCTCCTGCTAATCGTTTATATTTTGCTACTTTCTTTTCTACGAAGTCAACAATTTCTTTTTCAGTAATAACAGCATCATTTTTCAAAACAACGAATGCCTTAGGCAACTCCCCGGCTAAATGGTCTGGAATTTCCAATAACTGCAGCATCAGCGATCATTGGCATTTCCATTATGACATTTTCTATTTCTGTAGGTGAAACCTGTAAAATATTATAACATGTTAGCTTAATGTTTACCCCTATACATATATTACCCACCTATTTTTTGATTGGTTGTAACCAAAAGTAAGTCCTTACAATTAAAAATTGCGTTGAAAATATTGAGAAATTACTAAAGCTTTGCAATGATACTAACAGATTGACTTATTATAACTGAAATAATAGTTTGCCAAACGAAGCCATAACAAAGCATTACTTTAAAACAACAATTTGACAAAATCAATAGAAGAAAAAATGTTTTATTTTTTAATACTAAAATATGTAGTTGCAAGACGATTAATTAAGTGTAATTTAGATGGGTGTCTTAGCAGGACTACTATAAGGGTTGAGGGTCTAAGATATTCCAAGCTGTAATAAATTATTTTGACAAAGTAGGTATACCAGATTTCCTTTGACTTTGATAAGTTCCTTAGTTCTGTCAACAATGAAAAAGAAATGGTCTTCATCAATAATATGCTACGTCTCCAGTATGAAGCCATCCTTCACTATCTACTGTCTCCTTTGTGGCCTCTTCGTTATTTAAATATCCTTTTCATAATCTGTTTAAAAAATATTTGAGTATACAAAAAGAATAACGATAATAATATTTCGCATAAGTATGACTTTTTAAATATTAAAATAATGTTATAAATATATCTAACCTGTGGCCCTCTCACATACAATTCTCCTGAAACATTTGGTCCCAAATTAGTTTGTTTAGTAAGAGATACAATTCTAGCTTCAGTTCCTGGAATAAGTTGACCAACCGCAACCACTTTAGATGGTGGACAAGTGAATGGTGTTAGAATAGTTACTGGGGAACTTTCTGTCATAACCAAATCCTGAAAAAAGGAAATGTAAAACAATTAAAGCATACATAATTGAACAGAACTGGTTTTTAATAGATTTAAAAATTTTAATTATTTAAAAATTATAAGGTTGCCACATATTTTCCGTGTAATTTTGGAAAACCTTGCATATGTCATATCTTTAAACTGCTTGTTCCCTCTGTTGCAACAAGATGATGGTGCTTATCCAGTTTCATTGATATTTTGACAATATGATTTTGGTCAGGGTTAACCTCACTGTCCCTCAATGTAAATGCAAATGCAGTCCCCTTAAATATTAGTGGAAGTAATATATCATTATTACGTATGTATGCATTGCAATACCAAAAAAATACGGACGAGACAACATTATATAATATTATCTATCGTTAAAATGTATATACCTTGTTGAAATCTCAGCTGGTCTTTGGTCTTGTCACACTTAAGCAGGAATTTTTCCACAATGCTGTCCGTTATGGGCGCTGCCCCTACTACAATCTCCTTCACACAAGCGAGATCCTCACGGGTCACCATCGGTGGGAAGCACAGCAGGGAGAGAAGTGCCGGAACCACAAACAAGACCACACTCGGTTTGTATTTACGCAGACAGCTCAAGTAATCTTCTGGACTAAATCTGAAAATAACAAATACATCTATAATCAAGATTAAGATGAAGTAAAAGCATACCATTTTATGTCTTAGTGATAACTTAACCCTTTGATGGTTAGAGATTGATTAAGGTTAAGTTAGGTTATAAAATGTTTGTGTACACTGGCCTTTTGACCACATTGAAGTAAACACATAATCTAAATAACATTAATTATATACAGATTGTGATCTATATGCAGTAGTGCGATTTGGTTTATCACAATTAGAGATTAATCAATAGGGTAAGGTAAAATGTCAATATTATAGGTTAGTTATTTTGGTTTAGGGATTGATAAGGTTAGATTGGATATTGGATAAAGGTTATTAGTGTGGTAATAGTAATATAGTGTAGGTACTTATTTGGAAATGAAATCAGAATTACCTAGGAATGGTCACCACATTGTTTCCGATCCTCTTGTTAAAATTGAGAATACCATTAAATCCATAAATGTGGAAGCAAGGAGGTACAGTCAAAACTGTTTTTGTGTTATCTGGAAAAAATTAATTTCATTGGATATTTATTTTAATTTTCTTTGCGCACAAAAAAAAACATATTTGGGACTCTGATTTGCGTGCAGGTTACACAACTTTTAATCAACTACAAGTATTTCCAGCTCACTCATATAAAAATGTGTGTTTATGCGATGTGAAAAATATCATCCAACTAAAAAAAGATTAATTATATATTCAATCCTTAGGATTTCAGTGTGGTTTACTTATAAATCTATTTGACTGAATATTAAACAAACGCTTCGAAAGAATTACCCATTACATAAAGGAAACTTATTTAAGAATTATTACAAGATTAAAAAAAAATCATAATGGAAATAAAGATCTAAAAATACCATATTGTCGCCGTACAGGCAAAAGCCAACTCTAGAAAAACTGTCTTGAGAGATAATCAATGTTCGTGTTTTTATTGTGCTTAAATAAATGATCAAATCTTTGCTTGAAATGTTGACAAAGTGATGTTGGCCTGTTAAACATCATAACTTTTTCTATGAATTGTGATTCAAATCAAAATTTTCTTAGATCAGATTTGGTGTTAGTCTCGTTTTACGCCGCCTCTTGGGATGTGGAATCCCAACAGTCCCCCCTCCAGCTTTTCACAGGCCGTTCCAGGAAGTTTGGCGGATTGAGATGGGTCTAATTTAAGAATAAGAAAAGGATATTATATTTTACCTGTCCTAAAAGTTTTTCATGAAATGATTTGCTGCAAGTTAATGACGCAAGATTTTTGTGTGTTAGCATAACTCCTTTGGCAAGCCAGTTGTTCCACTGGAATATGGAATTAAGGCGACATCGTTTGGATCCACCTTTGGGAGTTCTGCTTCGTTATTTCCAGATATCAGTTTATGTCTTCAGATCAGTAACTCCTAGAAATATTTGTAAAACAACTCAATATAATATTTAGGATATTTTGTAAAAATGTCAACATTTTTTTTTGTTTCCAATTGACTTCTTTAGGATATGAAAACGAATTCATTTTTATTGATTGAAACATGTTTCTATCTTTTTCTTATGTCAGATATTAAATTTTGAAAAGTCAAATTTCAATGAAACAGTACCTACTCAAATAAAATCACATTTTTGCGATTTCCAAAAGTTGACTGTTTTGAGCGAGTGCAGTTTACAACTATTTACGGTGCGATATGTTCATGTGTGTTCCCAGAAAAAAAGGAGATGAAAGAAATAAAACCAAATTAAATTAAAATGTCATCATCATCGACACAGTAAGAATAAGTTTAGTATAGCTGAGAAAAGTTTTTGCTTTTTAAAAACAAGTACTTACCTGAGCATTTTTTTGTTCTGCACAAGTTGTTCCCATGTAATTCAAGCATTAAAATTTTTCCCCACACCTCACTCACCACTTTCCCTTATCCCGCACCCAATGGTGCATAGGGCACTGCATTTGTGCACCAAATGCAGCAAATCTTGATCAATTTGCAACATGAAGGCAAGATGATCAGTTTTATACGCTTCAGCGTTTAGTCCAAGGTATCACACATGACATATTTTACGTGAAAATCACATAGAAATATATATATATATTTATATTGACCCCCGACGGGAATTAAACCGGCGACCTCGTGCATGGCAGCACAACACGCTACCGCTACACCACGAGGCGCAGACAGCATTTTTTCAGTGAATTATTATTCTTTATGAATCTGGATTTCTTTCAAATCTTATTGTTATTTATTATCACAAAAACCTTTCTCTCGGTGCTTTTTCCTCTCCAATACGAAGTGTTCCTTTGTAGCCTTTTAGATTTATTTTTTACTTCCAGTGCTAGAGGCATGAGCATGTCAATTGTCACTATACATTTCACAGAAGAGTCCACAAATTGACGGGTTATTTCTCCTGGAAAGTTGTATTTAACACACATTATTAATTTATTCTTATGCCTCGCAACATAAAATTCAGTGGCCGATTCAATATACATAATTCAAAATTATTGTCCATAAAGGAAATAGAGATAGGAGAAAGTTAAACTATACATACTCACAGTTGAAAAATGCATGTTGAGATGTTTGGTATCAAAATGAGACATAATGCTTTGAGTTAGACAGTTTTTAATATTGATAAACTGCAAAGTTAAGAAAATATTTATGGCGTATCTGAAGTACTAAGTACCAAAGGCAACACCAAAATGATATGAACATAACATAGAAAAATGAAGATGTATTTTTTTTGAGAAGTAATTATTTTATTTCCATATTGTATGTTATTTGAAAATACAGTGCCAGCAAAAAAACACCATAGCAGATTTTATAAAAATTGTGATTGTACGTATATTATCTTATTTATTTTTTAAATAGAATCTATTATTGCTTATATACATACATACATACATCAAGTGTCAAATCTTGTATCATGTATAAATATAACAAACGACGAAAAACCCCCTGTCTCATTAAAAATTTCAACTCTAAATAAACCTTTAATATTACAAGTAAAAATATTAATAATAGACATTGAATTAGTCTCAATTACCTGCGGTATAGAGTGGGTTGGCGAAAGTGGGCGTAAAAGTGACCTTAAGGCCGATTAGGCTTCGAGGCTCCATTCAGTAACCACGGGAAACTCCGGGATGTTAGGGAGGATGAGTCCGATGGTGTCTCCTGGCTGCAGGTTGAGTGTGGAGAGAAATGCTTTGGCCGTTTTTTGGATCATCACCCTGCACGCGCCATACGTGAAAGATCTTCCGGTCATCCCACATGTCTGAAAACAAGAAAATTGGGAAAATATTTAGGTGGTAGGTTGGTAGCAGTGAAGTAGCTTGAACTTAACTATTTTATATGAATTAAAAGTAAATGTATAAATTAAGAAGTAAAATTATGAAACCAGTGAGGAAAAGCTTTGTCATAAAAACTGTAATGTACTAAAAAAAATGTAATAATTGTTTTGAACAACGTTTTTGAAGTATACAAATTACTTGTAGACAAATTACTGGATATATACCAATGCTGGGCTGATATCAGATATTATTGATATCTCACAGAGACAGAGAAACTCTAGAAACGAATGTGGGTTATCTAGGCGTTTACAGGGCTTATGACCTGTCATTGGCTGGGTTAAGTGGCCACTTGATGTATTACAACATTCCCCATTCCGCCTTATCATCCGACAACCATATATGATAAATTTTTGAAACTTCTGTATATGTTGAGTTTGTACAGAAGTATCCACATGTGAGTTGATTTTTTCGACAGATTTCTAATAAGTGACATCTGTTGAGAAAAATGCCCACTTAAACCCAGCCAATGACAGGTCATAAAGCCCTGTAAACGCCTAGATAACCCACATTCGTTTCTAGAGTTTCTCTGTCTCTGTTGAGAGATCTGATAATAATTGTATTTATTAGTTCTACATGAAATACTATTACACAGACTAATTAATTTACATTTTTCTAATTATTCTATTAAAATATATATATAAAGCCTAGGTAAGATATCCGATAAACAATATTGCTTATATAAAATATTAGGTTTATGGATGTTTTGCACTATGAATCCAGTTATTTATCATTGTATGAATCTAATTTATTTTGTAATTATCATTGCGTTATATTATAGTCTCTCGCCTATTCCATTATCCTATTTTTTATTAATCGCAGATACAATCCATATACATTTTGAAAATTAATACAATAACTGAATACAAAACAAAAACAAAGATGATTAGATAAAAAGACAAATCAATAAAAAAATAAAAAAACATATTTCAGTTTGAGTAACACCTGACCCAGCATCTGTGCTATTTAGGCATTGTCTAATTGAAGTATACTTCTTTTGCGCCCGTTAGACACTTTGGGGTGGGTGTTGGTCGAGAAAACCGCGTCACGCTGATTTTTAAGAGAAAATGGCGCTTAAGAGAAAATGGCGCCACAGTCACTGATGCTTGTATTGGTCTGACTTTGACAGTTGTCATTTCTTTTTGTTTATTTACTTCTTACGCGTCATTTTAGCGAATTATCTTTTTAGAAAATACGCTTATTGCATGGCTTCGGTTTTTCTCCATGACTTAAAGATGAAAGAATGATTATAGAAGAAATAACTGATATGTGATAATATAGGTGTATAATATAATAATGAAGTCACGTATAATATATTGAATTATATAAATATATTGAATAATATTTGAAAAATGTCTTATTATTTCATTTATATATCCTGTCTGTTTGTGTGCGTGAGTGGGTGTATGAGAATGGCCAAAGAAGTATAACTTCCACCGTGTGGTCCGACGCACACCGATTTTTTTTAATAATAATATGCTTTTCGAAATATATACGTTTATGTATTTTTAATGTCAAATAAAACATTATTATCCATAATGTATTGGTGAGTAGCTATTATTAAAACTTTCACACTCTCCCACGAAACTGACTTTACATGATGTTGGAACGATTGGTAATAATATTGAGTTCATTTACTATTTAGTCTAAACATTACTTCCACTGTGATATTCAATACAATACAGACTTTTATCAATTTCAAAATAATAATTTATCACAGTTTGCACGAGCAAGCATCTTTAAGATGAAGCATGAGCATTTCCTTGACTTAATTATATCCACATTAAAAGAATATTGGTTATTTAAAAACATTAAAAATGTAAGCATTTAAAGAAAAGTTTATGCTAAAATCAGTTATTAAAAATACTTACTTTTTTTGCGCGGTAGATTCGAAAATCTTTGTTTCGTGTTTTTAATTTGACATAAACCAACCATACTGACAAACAAATTAATTAACTTTTCGATCAGTAACCACTCACCAGAGACTGTCATGGTTAGCAAATTTAATAATGCTTTGATTATATTTTTAAAAGTATATTATTAATCTGTTAAATCTACGATAAACATATTATTCCTTTATCCAAAACAAAGTTTTTTGTAAGTTTGTTGGTTATGTCAAAAGAAGCAAAGATTTTTTTATTTCTCCTGCGTGAAAATAAAATATTACTTTGATTACGGTTTGTGGGCCGCGTTCATAAATTACTTTTGGGCCTCGAATTTCGGAATCTAAAAGTCACAAAAAAAACACATCAATTAATAATTAATAATTAATAATAATAATCCATAAAAAATAAGTATTTCATATTACCTATAATTGATGATAATTTCCAAAAAATTATCGATAAAAAAACAACTTTTTACTCAATTTTCACGAAAACTTTGGGTCAAATATTTTTTTTTTATTCATGATTCTACAAAATCGACTCCAAATATATTATGAAGTTGATTCACTGTTTTCCGCTTGTTAATCGAGTTTTGTTACACCATGTATATGTAAATGGATCTCAATCAGAAAAATATTTTATTTTTAAATTCGCTCGACTACTAACGCTACTTCTACTTTCCCATTTACTAAATCCGCTTGAGCGAAGCGATAAAGTTATCGATGTTGGTTGTATAGATTCCAATTTAAGGTAGCCTTCCTAACTTTAATTTTTCAATAAGACAATAGAAGAGTCATTCACACTATCATCATCTGCACTTCGATACGTGTAGCAGGACGTGATAGCAGACAGCATAGTAATCTAATTTATATTAATTGGACCAAATTATGTGAACGATTGAAAAAAATACAATAAAGCTTTAATACCTAATGGTGGGGAGGGCATTGGCTATTGCCATTGCCACACTATGGTTTGTTTTTAAAAAATTACCAAAAATTGCCTTTATGTTAATAGACCACATATCATCATTGGGTACGGATAAGAGAGAGTAGCATTAATAGTACCTAGCAGAAGTAGTAATTTCATTGTAATTGTAGTAAATTATTTTTTGTCTTTAAATTAGTACCTATGTTAATTTTGTCATTATTTGGTGGCTGATTTTATTGTCGTAAATCATAACGTTTTACGTACAATAAAAACGGACCTGACTTGGGAGGATGCACGGGAGCTGAAGGCTGATCTTTTGGGCATGGCAGGCAGTTTGTTGGAATCCATATGCTCCACATAGGGAGCGGATATGGTATGATGATGATTAAAATTAAATTATGTTTGAAGTGTAGCTAGCAGTCGGGCACCGCGGGGCGCGCGGCGCTCGGCGGGCGGCGTCAGAGACTGCGGCTCTTAATATAATATTATTATGTTTTGTATTAATGACTTGTGAGTTCGTTTCCGCCCCGGTAATCAGCACACTGAACGAATACTAAATACAAATGGTTCCGGGTTCGAACTACCCACTTTAAACAACATTGCACATTGTACATAGGTACATTGTAATCACCCTTCAACGAAAGAATTTTTTTTTCAGGCAAGAAAAATATGTACATAATTTCATAGTTTTCATTTTGTTTTCCTTTTTCACTTTGATACTCTTGTTATTTTTGCTTTTACTAATTTATTTGATTTTACTTTATTTATTTGAGGGTAGCATTAAAAGGTTTTCAAAATGAAATTCCTGAGTTATGAAGAGGATACGCGGTCACGTGACTGTGGCATTTTCTCCATAGTATGTACATACAATCATTATTATTTTTATTTGCATAATTTATTAAGCGCCATTTTTGTGATAAATCGCCTCAAGGGCGCTGTACATTTAATATTCTTAATTAATTTCAGTCCCAATTTATGAATAAAGGATCTGAGAACAACGATTATTAATTTAAGAAAACCACGTTCACTTTGATAAAAAAATAGTTGGATATCCCAAGAGGTTTGTAAAAGTTAGCATTTTAAAGGAAATAATAAGACAAATACATACATAATTAAATAAAAATTAAACGTGATTATAAAAAAAGAAGACCATCTATATTTCTTGAATTATTGATTAGGTAGGTATTGTAAAAAATTGGATTATCTCAGAAATACTTTGGTAGCAGGTGGGACATGGTCTACTCGTATTTTCAGGCATCCCGATTTTAAGCAAGGTCGTTCAGGCAACAACTGGTAGACATAATAATATTAGATAATAATAAATGTGTTTGTAGGTATCTTAGTATTTAATTATTATTAAGTAAACAATATTACATTTATTTATGCCTAAAAATGCGTGTAGGTGTAACCTACAAGTTTGATAAGGCAATCTACTCATTTCTCGTCGCGAGCGAGTGCTCTGGAAACTAAAAATGCACAATTTCCCCTTATCAAGGAATTGTTGAATGCACTTTAAACTTTGCATCAAACGTGACGTAAATGTAGTAAAGTATCTACTCTCTACACTACAATGTTGGTGCCTATCTCACGCACAGACAGCATTTGTATTGTATAAACGACCTCGGGAATACAATGATTTGGAGCATGTTATTTGTTATTTTTTATTTCCAAACTTCCAATGTCCACATTGCATGTAGTACAAAACAATTGAATAGATCAGTGGGTCAACAGTCAACATGATGGTGTAGTGACGCAAAATCTCTATTATATGTAGAATGTAAAAGGCAGTAGGTAACACGTAAGTAATTGATTATTCATTTGACTGAATAAATTTGAATTCATTTATCTTAATTCTCGTATCTTACTCAATTGATTTGACTCATCGCGTTCAATGAACTTATTTTCGCAAATAAAAGCTCATGGGGAAATAGAGGGATCGCCAATGTAGGGTACAATTAGATACAAGTCGATACGAGGTCGATAAAGCGTAATAGCGTCAACAAAAATTTCATAAATGAATCGAATTCATAAATAATGGTCAACTTCAGATTTTTTTAAACAATAGTTAAGGTTGGAAAATCTCACGAAAAAAAGAGTTTTCTAATAAATACGGACTTTATTCTTCGTTTTTTATTTCCAGTTTCGAATGGGATAATAATTAGGATGACTTATAAAACGCCGTTTTTCGTGAGAAGACACCTCAAGGGCGCTGTACGTAATAATGATGTAAAAACAATATAGTCGAGTTAATATAAGGTTTTAGATTGCATTAAATACACTTAAGTGATTAGATTTTTTATATAATAGTGATTTCGTATTTAAATGGAGTTGGATCCTGAGGAAAACCTAAATATGTGTTTTTCCGATAAACGAAAAATTATCTTAGGGTGAAAATTAATATTTTATATCCAAGGACACCTTACACCAACAAGTAATCCCTAGTTTAGGGTGAAAACATTTGAGCAGTATTATAATTTTTCTTTCAAAATTTATAAAACGAAAAAATCGCACCTTGGGAGATTTGAAATATTATTCAATATTTTTTACTCGTAAGAAGTCGTTTGGAATTTAGTGTGATTGGTGGTCGTATACATAACTGAGAAATTCTGATGGATGTAAGTCTGTTCGTACCTGCGACAAATAGATCTACGACAGAGACAGCATCGATTATTTTACCTACCACGATGCAGAAACCAACCTGCCAATGGTTATGCCGCGCCGGTCGGTAGATCGGCAATCTTTACTACTTAATCGCATGTAGACATATTTCAAGGCAGTCTGTCTTCCTTTAGGAAATCACTTTTTACTTTTAATTAAATAAGTAGATTACTTTTTACTCTTTGTTATACATATACTATTTATGTCGTATTATTTATAATTACCTATCTATTGTGTAAAATTAAAAAATATATAAAAAATCCTGAAGGTATTGCTATTATCTTTAATTTTAATTTATTTGCAGCGGTTGCTTATATTTCCGTGATAACGATAAGGCTATTTACCCCACTTGTAGAATTCAAGAAAAGGCGCTATTGAAGCAATAAAGAATGCACAAACAAAAAAATTATCACTTTATCATAAGACAGTCGAGTCGGTGCGGTGTGCGGTAGAGGTGGTGACTGTGACACAAAACTAGTATGAAGCGCTTTTGCCTCATATATAAATGTTTGTATACACAGCACATAGATACAAAAAGATCTGTAAAAAAGTAATTTTCGGTTTTCTTAGAAGACCAGCACAAGATTGAATTTACGAGTAGGTATGGATGAGGTAAAGGAAAAAATTATGCAGATCATCTCGTGTGAGGGTGGCGAAGTAGCGACGATATTTTGCTTTTAGATCCCAGATAAGAAAATAAAAACACGTGATAGCATTTCGAGATTTTCGTGACAAATATAGGTAATAACAGAAATTCGTTCATTGTCCAAATTTTAGAAGATACATCTTGTACATGTTTTTTTCTGTGAGCACAGGTGGCAAAGCAATCAGGCTTTAACACACGAGATATTATTATATCTGTCATCAATGTAAAAAATTAATGATTGAACTCGTAATAACATGGAGCATTGAATTTGGAAAAGAAAAATGACTTATTTATTAACAAAATTTTGAATGTGCACAAAAAATATTTTTAGACAATGGGTTCCTAATACTGTGATGATATTTTTACAAGTCCAGATAACATCACTAACTTTTTTTAAATCTCTTTAAATCAAATATTATTTTTATTATGGCAACCCAAATTTTGTCCCGTCACGCTCTGACGTCACTCTTATTTGTCAAGGAACGAGTAAGTTTGATCGTTCAATTTCTTTCCGAGTTCAACGCCAGTGGACAACGCACGCATGATGTAAATCTCTTGAAATTGTGGAGAGCCGGCAATGGCCATGAGTATTTTTTAATCCTCTTGTAAATCTATAACTTCACATTGACTTTGGCGGTAAACTAACTTTGTAAATTTCTCTTTTTTTACAAAGGGCTTTCTCCTATACTTTTCTCCTAGACTTTTTCCATTACTTTCTCCTTACTTTTTCCCTATTTATCCTCTACTATTTTATTCTTCTCAATCAATCAATCAAACATACTTTACTTTGCCACGATGATTGACGATCATTGTGAATGGCAATTTTACTTGGATCTTGATACAACGTGAGGCCACCTAACCTCAAAGCTGGGAGTTTTGGACAACTTCTTCTGGAGTCCCCACATGCTGGAATGCCACGCGGTTTCCCACGCTGTCTGGAGGATCGTGTCAATGCTGTCCGTTGATGACCCTTGATGACGCTAGATCTTCGAGATGGAAGCTAGACTTCGGCGGATCAGGATGAAGAACCTTACTACGGTCATCGTCGAACACGTGCACACTTACACCACATTACACACAATTCCCTAGTTTTAAGTTGTTGTATTTTAATAATTTAGAGTCGTTTTTGTTAATAAATATTGTACTTAAAATCTCATAATTCTTTCATTTAAGGTATCCATAATCCTGGTTGGTTCAAACTGCATTGCTTAATATATATTGGTCTAGTTCTTTACTTCTATAAATGTGTCTTTTGTGATCTACCGCTGAGCTAACCGGTGAAATGCAATAGGTGGTGCAACCCCTCAGGGATTGCATAACTATGCACCCTGCCTATCTAAATATTACTTACACACTTCATCTCTCTTTTAATTGCACCACCACTACACCCCACTCCATCTCTTTTTTATTGCATTACAATGTCGCCGACAACGTGGAGCTCGATTTACAAATTTCTATTGCTTTACAATGTTTTTCTTTATAACATTATAAATGCCTAATTTTTCTATCATATCTCTCAATGACGTTTTATACTATCACACCTTACTTTGAAATATCTTTGTCATTGTTAATGTTAGAAACCTTGAGATTTCAAAAGACTGGCGCCCTGGTACTTTATGTAGTTTGAACAATCAACGTTTACTGCGAACCTTAAATGAAATAGCTTAACCTCATTGTTTAGTACGATATACATTGGTATCCTTATTTCCAACTCTCCTTTACCTAAAAAAGCCTTAGCACGACGGAGCGAGCAGCCAGACGGATATTCTACTTTGTGAAATTCACTGCTGCCTGATATCAGCAAAATATCCTGCCACCTGGAGGAAACTGAGTAATCTACCACTATGCTGAAAATATCCTGTCTCTACGAGTTAAAAGAGGTGTTATTTTTCCATATTTAATGTATTGCATAATGCAGTCATATTTTTATATCTATTTTTCTATAAATTGATATTTTTCTTGCTAGATTTTGTAGCAAAATCTCTCTTTTATTCAACAAGAACGTTGAATCTTTAAAAAGATGTAAAATCTTAATTTTTTCAATTTATATTGAAGTATTTATACATTTAAATTTGCATTGATTGATGAGGGAATCGTTAAATTATACTGGTTGTTGTACAATTCTTTTATTTTATTTTATTCGGTGTGGAATTTGGCATAGCAAAAAAAAAACCACATGCTAATTTGTAACATTATTGGTGAGGTAGGAATTAACTTCTTGAACATGACTTTGCAAATTAACTTTATGTTTTATATTGCTATCTTTTAAATTTAAATAACTTGACCATGTTTAATACACTGTATTCACATAATTAAAACTTGATTTTTTTTGAGCAGAAGTTATAATATATTATTCTGAAATAATCTTAATTAAACTCTTATTATAAAATTCCTTGAACTAATCCAACTGTTCTGTAATAATTTCATGTTGTGATCACATGCAAATTTTGAATTTGTTTTTGAATTATCTTCTCTCAGTGTCTTTTGTTTATTTTTTTGCAGACTTAAAAACCATTAGTTGTCTACAAAATGTTTCTCGAAGGAACGATGAATCTATAGAAAGAAGGAAACGCTGTGTGTCATTCAAAACTCTGTAAATGGAATTCATATTGTGGTATCGAACATTTTTTTATATTTTTCTAACCTATATTTGCAACTGAAGTATAGAATTTGAAATTCAGATTCTTCTTTTTGAGAAAAGTTTACTTGATAGAAACTTTATTGTTCAATATTCTATACCTGACTATAGAATACCTAGCTCTTTTAAATTAAAAATAAATAATCTGAATAATTATTTGATGCTCAACTTTTGTTTGAAAAATCTCATTCACTTTGAAATGATTTGATAACTTAATTTGTCTTAACATAATTTGCTTAAAGTGACATCTATGTATGTTTCTATACTCTAGTGTGGGTTCGATTTACAATTAAAAATTTAAAATCCATTCACGGAAAATAAATATTGCACTTGTTAAATATTCAAATTTAAAAATAGTAAATGCATATATTCAAATTATCCTTATATATTTAAATTTATTGAAAACTTTTATTTGCTAAAAAATGCAATTGAATAATCACCTTGATTACTATTTTTTTAACAATATCCGAAATAGGAGTGTTTATGCGTTGATATGCATGGTGCATAGGGCATCCATGTACTACCATCTTTTGCTTTAGAAAATTATTTTTTTTCTTTTGAAAATTTATTTTTTTGTTCGCTTATGGCGGATGACTAGACAATGTTTATTCATCATTGTATTGGTGCATAGGGCACGATGCCTGCTTTCAATATAAATCGGTGAATGCCTTGTTATCTTGTGTAAATGTGTTGTTTGAAACTTTGTCTGAGAAGTTATATTTATGATGGTTGTGTTTTGGCAGAATACTTGATGGAATGCAATAGGGCGCGTGCCTGTATTATTCTCGTATTATGTGTGATGGATGTATTCTTTTTTTTGAAAGGATTTTTTTTGATTGTATTATGTGTTCGTAATACTGTGCTGTGAATCTTGTGTTTCCCACTGGGAAACGATTTTGGTGTTTTCTCGCTTTTGCTCGAGAAAATTCTCTTCTTGTGTACATACAATCGGTACGCGAGGGAAAAACGCGTATCGCTGTATCTCTTTGTTCTGTTGCAGGACATCTCTTATTTTTGAGGGTGCGATCCTAGAAGCGATTGCATGCCTTGTTTTTCTGAAAACTTTCTATGAAATAACCACGCTCTGGGGGTTAATTTCTATCTTGTTTACACGAGAGCCTCTGTAGTAGGGAGGGCTGACAATGTTCCCGAAGACTTGCGCGATACCATTAGACAGGTAAAAAACAGTCTAGAATAAAAAAAGTACAATTGCGTGTGAGCAGTGTGATGTATGGTGCAGTTTGGATTTTGGAAGCAGAATGAAAGAGACGTCTGAATTTTTGTAACCAAAGGCCATTCTGAAGTATTGAAGATGATCACGCCATGCAATAAATTTCTCGTAGAGGAGCACTGGGAGTTTTAAAACTCACATCAGTGTGTGGAATCTGTAGTTTAATGTTAAAGACAGCTCCCTGAGACCGGGGTTAGTAAACCATCATCGGTAAAGGAATGCTCGGCGTAAACCTTGTACTAGAGAAAGTTTCTCTCAACAGTCTTGGTGAATTCTCCAAACAAAAGTTAAATAAAAAAAAATTAAAAAATTTAAAAAACAAATGTCAAGAAAGTTGACAATTGTTATTTCTATTGTGCTGTGATTTATGATGTATTCTGAAGATGAAAAACACTTGTAAATGCAATCTATTACGATATGTATTTTTTTTTTATATACGGTGCGGTGACACCATTACACTTTTCCTTGTTTTGTGACTGATACTGTAACCCTTTCTTGCCTCAAGTTTTCTTAAAAAAATTATTATTCCTATTAACTTGAAGCAAACTGGGATTAAATGTTTTTATAATCACATCACTGATTATAAAATTCCTAATTTATTTTATTTTCTTGTAAATCTATGACGATGTGTGAGGTGCTGTACTTGCTTCTTGTTTCAGACGATTGAAGGAGTATTTTCTATATTTTTGTTTTATAGCCACCAAAGTTAAAGTGAATCCATCTTATTAAAATCTTGTTCTTCCTTTCAAACTCTCATATTCTACTGGTAATTCAAATCTTTTTTAATTTGTTTGACAAGGGAGGTATTGTGATGTTATTTTTACAAGTCCAGATAACATCACTAACTTTTTTTAAAATCTTTTTAAATCAAATATTATTTTTATTATGGCAACCCAAATTTTGTCCCGTCACGCTCTGACGTCACTCTTATTTGTCAAGGAACGAGTAAGTTTGATCGTTCAATTTCTTTCCGAGTTCAACGCCAGTGGACAACGCACGCATGATGTAAATCTCTTGAAATTGTGGAGAGCCGGCAATGGCCGTGAGTATTTTTTTAATCATCTTGTAAATCTATAACTTTCACATTGACTTTGGCGGTAAACTAACTTTGTAAATTTCTCTTTTTTTACAAAGGGCTTTCTCCTATACTTTTCTCCTAGACTTTTTCCATTACTTTCTCCTTACTTTTTCCCTATTTATCCTACTATTTTATTCTTCTCAATCAATCAATCAAACATACTTTACTTTGCCACGATGATTGACGATCATCGTGAATGGCAATTTTACTTGGATCTTGATACAACGTGAGGCCACCTAACCTCAAAGCTGGGAGTTTTGGACAACTTCTTCTGGAGTCCCCACATGCTGGAATGCCACGCGGTTTCCCACGCTGTCTGGAGGATCGTGTCAATGCTGTCCGTTGATGACCCCTTGATGACGCTAGATCTTCGAGATGGAAGCTAGACTTCGGCGGATCAGGATGAAGAACCTTACTACGGTCATCGTCGAACACGTGCACACTTACACCACATTACACACAATTCCCTAGTTTTAAGTTGTTGTATTTTAATAATTTAGAGTCGTTTTTGTTAATAAATATTGTACTTAAAATCTCATAATTCTTTCATTTAAGGTATCCATAATCCTGGTTGGTTTCAACTGCATTGCTTAATATATATTGGGTCTAGTTCTTTACTTCTATAAATGTGTCTTTTGTGATCTACCGCTGAGCTAACCGGTGAAATGCAATAGGTGGTGCAACCCCTCAGGGATTGCATAACTATGCACCCTGCCTCAAAAATTCGGTAAAAAATCGGTAAATTTTCTTTTGTTGTGTTTATAACCTAATCGATTAGGTAGATTATCTACCATAGATATTATACACATAAGTATTTATTTTGTAATGATATATATAATTCTTTATTAGAAAATAATCACAAAATAAATGTATGTTTAATTGTTCCTACTTCTAGTGTTTATTAAGGCGATCCATCCAGCGCGGAGCAAAAAAGGCAGTTTTCAAACTAAACTTTAGAGTCCAATAATAAGCTTAACATAAAATTTTGAAAACCATATAAAAGATTAAACATTTATCTAGTTGGTTGATGAAATAAAAATATAAAAAAAAAAAAAAAAAAAAACTAAAAAATTGCAAGCAAAAAAGTGCATTTTTTCAATCAACATTTTCAACACAAAGTTTTAGTAATTAGATACTTTATTCTAATATTTTTAATTATAGTTAATTAAAGATCAATTATTGTTCTTATTGGAGGATGAGTTAGTAGTTTTTTTTTTTAAGTATCTGATTTTCGTAAAATAAAATTGTTTCAGAGTCCATTTCGAATTAAATTGTTGAAACTTAATCGCTCTTTCTTAATACATATTATTTTAAAAAATAATTTTTTTTTTTACATTTCTATATATGTATACAACACGTATTTTTCAATTAAGTGTTTTTTTTTCTTCAAAAATTGCCAAAATATTATTGCGATTAATATTATAAAATCATGTATTTTCATTGAAAATCAATCATCATATGAAAATTTGAAATCAGTTGAAGAAATTCAGAAATTGTGTTTGGCTGGATGGATCGCCTTAAGTGACATCCTGATGAAGCTTCCCAATTTTTCACAGTAATAAATCAATATAATTATAATATTATCATTAATATTTCACAAATTCATACCATCACAAGTAGGCACATCATAAATTAAAACATAAATAAGTACCATCTAAACCTAGAAACCAGGTTTGTTCATGTATCTTATGACATAGGTTGGGCCTAAAAAAGTGCACCGGAAGTACCCATTTTTCTCGTGATCCGACCGATGGATTTTCGTGAAACTTATTTTTTACATCACTATTGCACGATTGATTTGTTCGTGTATCTTATGACGTAGGATAAATGACGGTGGGTTCGCGGACTATAGTACTTAGAGGGAACCCTTATTGATCTATATTATTGTACGTGTTTTAAAAAAATACCTCATTGATTGATTTGGCGTTCACTTTGTAACACTTCATAATGATTTATGATTAAATAAAACATTGTTATATGTATTACTAGGTATTTGGTTTATTATTGGAATGACACATAATATTGTTTTGTTTAATCATTAAAAAAAAAATATCTCGCTCCATTAAACATTAAATTGACCGCGATATAAGCAGACATATTTCCATTCATAAGTACGTATATTTTTTCTAAAAATACTTTCTAAACTGTGTTTTTTTCACGATTAGTTTTCTGGCAAGACTTCAACATAATTTTGACGTACACACGAATAGTTTGAACTTTGCATCTATTTGACTTCTTCTTGTTGATTTATTTTATTTGGTTTTAAAATAGTAATTCGCATTCAGATACATTTCTCGTTGGATGACCATGCTCAGCTGATCCGAAGATATTTTTAGAGTGTCTTTTTCCTGATAGGTGGAATTGTGAAATGTTAAGTGTAAGCTTTGCTTCAATTTATGTACCTATGTAAATATATTACATTTAAAACTTACCCCTTTATTGAATTTTACACCATATGAAAGGCTCTGCCTCAGCACAATTTTTTATTAGACCAGAAAACTCAAGACTTGGGAAAAGAATAAAAGATTTATTTGGGTTTTTACCAAAATTAAAATAATTGTAGAATTGTAGATTATACACACATATTGTGAGATATGTGTGTGAAAGAGACTGTGTGTGAGGGCGACAGAAGATGTACGAACGTGTGCGTGTATGGAATATGTCTGCTGTGTGCCTGCATTCCCAGTTAGAGCTCTGAGGAGCAAAGTCAGGTTAACTTAGGTAAGCCTAGTATTATATTAAACCCGTCATAATTGTCACAGTTGTGTATTCCTTTAACCCCCATACCAATACATCCCACATATAAAATAAGATTAAATAATAATAAAAATATTTTTTAAAAAATCAATAAACATTTGAGTTCTAATGATATACCTACTCAAATATTTCAATTTCGGGGCTGCTCTCAAATAGTTTGAAATAACTGTTCCGGAAAAGAGGAAAGTTGTGCTGGTAAGTTCCTTATCCGGAGTCCACAAATCTACCGCTAGACCAAAACCTGGTTCAATTGTCTTTGTGTTACGTCTTTTAGTTTTTAAATTTCTACACTTTTGACGTGATAACGTCAAATAAATCGATGAACGCGGGCTGCACACATGAAAAAGACTCATTGTCACGTTCCGCCTGAGCTGAGTGTGCAAGCGAGAGCGCAGAACAAGCGATAGAGAGGCACGATCGGCCTAAGCGTTCGGTTTGTGACGCATCTATCTCTCTTCCACTCCATCAGCCGATGCGTCCGAGTAGAAGGGAGACAGCAGCAGCACACAAGAAGAAAAAACAAAAAATGTTAATTTATGAAAAAAAAATGTAATTTTCAATTAACTCCTGCTTTGTATTATCCAAAATAATGATAATTCAGTAATAATAATTCAATTCAATTGATAAAAGTATGCTATTTTTCATCAATGTTTTCTTTTGACGTTATCACGTCAAATTATCGTCCGTAAACCGACTTTACAGACAACCAAAAGTTTTTTTTCATGATTTTTTTACTGTTCACGTTTAGTAACTTTTTTTTAATATTTTGATTTCATTCGGTACCAAGTACCAAGTTAAAAAAATCTAGCACGTCTTACTTCTATATTTTTGTGGTTCGAGTCTTGTTCGAGAATTGTGTTGCAGAAATACGCAATTTACGTAAGTATTATTATTATGATCAAGTTACTGTGGACATAAAATACCTACTGGGGTCCATGAAATTGGGGTAACTTTTATTGAGCGCAGTGTTATGCAACTCTCTTATCATGTAGACTGTACCTAGGTACCTGGGGGTATTTTTTCATTTTGCGCAAATATGTTGGCATGTACCGGAATCAATAAATCATTTATTGTCATAGGCACCGAAATTGTGTAAAACGTTCATTCAAAATAAAAATAATGACGTTATGACGCACGGTTGGATATGCCTAAACGGTTTAGGTGCCAAGTGTAAGAAAGTTAGTGCTTAGATAATAAATTATTATTGTTTTTGAAAAAACAAGAACAATAAAATATTTAGAAAATTAATACGATTGTAGTTACCTAAGTGTAATAAGTTTTCATACAATAAATATTATGAAAAATACTAGACTTAAGTAGGCACCTACTTTATATTCAATTAGTGTTTAAATATTATGCTTTTTACTGTATTTTTACCGAATAAAATAATAATTACAATACTTTTTTTTCAGTAGGTATAGTAGTAGCAATTGAGTATGACTACTTTTGGTCTCGAATATTGTAAGTAAATTTAATTAGACCATTTCATTTAAACTTTTCATGTCTTTAAACGAGTTTTACCAGTTTTACTTCTTTTATCCCATATATCCTACTTGACTAGGATAAAAAATATTGCCTGCACAATATTAATGTTATGATAAAAAAAAAAACTGTACCTAGTTTTGACGACTACAATATCTAATGAATCTAAAAAGATGTTTTGAAATTAATTAAGTTATTTTACCATGTTTTCAATAAAAAGTTTACAAACAAACCCACACCATTGACAAACCCATTTTATTTTAACGGTGAACCGGTGTAAAGAACACAAACAAAATGAATAGGTACTTACAATAGCCGGTAGGTTTGCGAACTTCTTGTGGTTTTGGAAGACGAAGTCAGTAAGAGTAATCTTAGCATCCTGAACATCACCATATGGGGAGGATAACACATTATCATTAGAGACAGGACCCGCTAAGTTCGATGCTCTACTTTTTTGTACAAAACACACTGCTTTTTTTGAACGCGCAAACTTATTACATTTGCGATTGGTAACGGTGCTAAAACACTTGGAGTCTTTAATTAAAACGCGGGAAAACAGACGATTCGCCCGAGAAATCATTTTCGACATTATAGAGTTGTTATAAAATAATAATGATCCGTTTCGATGTAAAATGTAAACAAGTTTGGAGAACACAATACAAAATATACAGTTAACAGTTAGTAGGTAGTCGCGAACGTTGTGCTTCTCGCAAGGCGTAATGTGGAATGTAAAATTATTATTGTGCCATGTTGACAGTCGGTCGCCTGAATAAAATTCTACATTGGTTTGCTACCAACGCAGATGGATTCGCCTTGTTACTTGAAAGCGCTCGAGAAAACTTTTGTCTACAGAACAAAGTTCAATGTATTTCAATTATAAACGGTCCTCGCGTTTATCTACACTGCACACTGCTCGCATTCCAATGGAAGCTTTTTCAATTCGAATCGAACTAAAATTATAGCGGTCAGCATAATTTATTATTGTATGTTTTGCGTTGTGTGCTATCTTACCGGATATTTTGTCAAAATAAAAAAAACCTGAAAAATAACGGATAGGTATTTTAATAAGCTAGTACCTACTAGCTTATTAAAATACCTAACGCGGAAGCTTACTTAAGCTTCCGCGTTCTAAGTAGGTAGGTACAGTTGCAGTTATTTTTGTTTACTTTTTTCTTTTTGTTTACTCACACATTTATTCACCGGAAGAGTTGATGATAACAATATTTTTATTTTAGCCATGTTTTCGACTACCTAGATAAATCACGTTTTTGTCATGATATAAAGCTGATACAGCAAAATTAATGCCCTCTAACCTACATGTAATAATATAATTATATTTATTAGTTATACCTACTACTTACCTAATATTTAAATAATAATAAATATATTTTTTATCTTACATAAGGAGAATAGCTAGATCTAGATACTACTCTGCCTTATCCGCACTCAATGGTGCATAGGGCACCCTTGGTGTACCAATGCCCTATGCACCATATAGATGAAAGAAAGGAATTTTAAAAAAATGTCATCATCATCGGTACAGTAAGAATAAATTCAAAAGCAGAAAAAAGTTTTCGCTTTTTTACAAACAATGTAGGTACCTACTTCAACATTTTTCAAAGTTGTATTTTTCACCACACTCACTCACCACTTTCCCTTATCCGCACCCAATGGTGCATAGGGCACTGCATTGATACACCAAGTGCAGTGAATCTTGATCATTTGTTACATCATCATGAAGGCAAGATGGTCAATCTTACGTTTCAGCGCCAGACCACATATATATGAAATATTTTTATGTGAAAATCACATTAGCTAGATACAAGGTACAATTACTAGTTTCAAGATTTTTTCAGAAGCATGGAAAAAATTCCTATAGGTATCTAAACCTATATTGCGTCACTTTGTTATTATATGTATAGGTATGAGTAAAAATGTGTAGTAAGTATTTTTTCTGTTATAACGTATCTGGTATTTTTTCAAAAGCCTTGTGGCATGTGGCTGTGTATTACGCTGGAAATTCATTTTGAAAACACAACAATTTTAAAAGCTAGCTTTAGGTGGACTCTTTCAGTTTGTAATTCTAATTATTATCACAGAAATAATCGCATTTATAATCTTCTTTGATATCCCTACACAAAGTTTCAGTCCAGCGTGCGTTATTATTTAGGTGTAGGTACCCTATGCGCCATATTAGGTTCGGATAAAAGAAAGCAGTAAAATTACCTATTAGTATTTGTTCATACATTTAAAATAAAATTGTGAACGTGACCGAATTGAGTATTTTTGACATTATTTTTTAATGGAGTCGTCCCCCAATTAGCGTACATAAGTTAGGTAAACAAAAAAGGAAGTGTTCATAAATCAACGTATCTGTAAATTAATTTCAACAAGTGTGTAATAAACTTACTGTAGATTGTTTTAATTAATTAAACATTTTTTTTTTTTTAAAGTAAGGTACCAGTCCAACCAATTTTTCTCAAATTATTTTTAGTTGCCTGAAAAATTCGCAGCGTCCTGATAATATCATTCGGCGTCTTTATAAAATAAGGTACCTACTTACATCTTTTCTATCGGATATATAATAATTTTTTGTTGATTCTATTACGTAATACCTGCGTATTTTTTACCATGAAAATTATAGTTTAACAGATAGAGTAAAATTTGACTAGAGTCTTGGAAAAAAAAACGGAGCGTTTTGGTTAAAAAATTGATGAGATATAATTTTTTTTTCATGTACCCGATGATTGATACTGGTCGCGAGAGAATTAAGAATATACTCTTAGAAAAGTAGGAGGCTTGATTAGTTGCCTAGTTATTATTATAGTGTTTAAAAAAACACCACAAGTAATTTCAGACCTAAAGTAATTTTTTTCACGCTTTTTCAATAAATTATTATTTATTATAACAGAACGACGCCCTATTTCACATAAGTAGGTACTGCAAAACTGTGACAGCAACTGAAAACACAATTTTTTAATCTTTGGTATGTTTTCCCGTCACCATTGTCTTTGCTTCTGTCACTGTCATTCTTCAGTCATTCGCAATTTGATTATGACACTGGTTTCATTGTAACCTAAAAATATTTTATAAAATAAATATGACTCTTTCTGTTTTCTACAGTTTTAGCAGCCATGCGCTTAAAATAAATAAAAAAAACCTTGTGAAGTGTTTTCAATACAATGCAATACTTTGTCGAAATTGTGGATCAAATCTGTTAAGTGGATACAGTAAAATAAATAACACAATCATTTTTAGAAATTATGATAGAAGAAGATTCCTCGACTTATACAAAGGGAGACGATATACAACTAAAAACGATATCAAAGTTGAAATTCCCAAGAATAGTGGTGACAAATTAAATCCAGCTAAATTAAAGTTGAACAAATCTCATATTAGGAGACTCTTGTCATTAGCAAAACCGGAAAAATGGTATCTCATATGTAAGCAAGTAGACTGTTATTTGTCGGTTTTACCAATTGTGTTTGATTTATTTTTAAAAATGTTAAAAAACCGAAAGTGTGCAATAAAAACAGCTTTCAGAAAAGATTTTTTTCATATTGAATAATGTTTCAGCTGCCATTGGTCTTCTAATAATATCATCCTCGGTAAGTATGGCGGTGCCATTTTCTCTGGGGAAAGTTCTGGATATAATATACACAAGCGCTTCAGACATCACGTCGGCAAGGGAAAAGTTAAACAAAGTTTGTATGATCCTCTGTGGAATATTCATACTCGGAGGAGCTTGTAATTTTGGAAGAGTTTACCTAATGTCAATATCAGGTAATATATTATTTATATAGTGTATTACCTTAGAGTGTTATTACACACACCTGACCGACGTCGATCCATTGGTTTAATATCGACGAATACGGGTCAATGTGCATTGATCAACCATCGATCGATGAGTCTCGACGTCGGCCGATCTCATCTTTCTATCATCCTAGAATATCATCAGCTGACGCTGCAATTCAACGGGCAGTATGGCTTTGCACACGAATGTTTATCCCCACCACTCAACTCTAATAACAAAGGACTACTGTCCTATAAATACCCGTACCGAGGGTCAGAACAGCAGTGCAGCACAACCATCTTATACCATCTACGCAGTTACTCTCTTCAGTCGGAGAATCGCCTGTCCACGTCAGCAGCCAAGATGTAGCGTCTTGCCTGACGTAGACGACGCCGTAATGGAAGCCTCGGACCACGCCCTGGATTCACACTCTTGGTACCAGCAACGGAAGCCCGACCGCATCGTCTGCTCTCCACGTTGCTTCGCTACCAACGTTGTTCCAGCCGCCGACTTCGCTCCATCGCTACGGAACTGCCACGCACTCATCATCCGACACGCAACACTCATCCTTGTTCACTGAATAAACGAATACAACATCACCGGCGTTTCCACTAACCTTCCACTGGTAAAAGGGGACTCCTCTATCTCCAAACCCCTTTATTGGTGACCCCGACGTGATCTCAAGCCGACGTGATCGACGTGATCTTCGAACGACGTAATACCAGTGGAACGTGAACACGCCCATCTTCGAACGGAGTAATACCATCCAACGTGGAACAACACCGCCCATCATCTACCGTCAGATCATCCATTCCAACCGGTCTCAACATCATCATCAACGAGTCCGATCACACTACGCCATCCATACCGGTGACACGCTATAGCTACGCCGATCCCGCACAAGCTACGCTGATCCCGCACTAAGCTACGCTGATCCCGCTCTAGCTACGCTGATCCCGCACAAGCTACGCTGATCCCGCTATAGCTACGCTGATCCCGCACAAGCTACGCTGATCCCGCTCTAGCTACGCTGATCCCGCATTAGCTTCGCTGATCCCGCACAAGCTACGCCAATACGGAAAACGGTACACTCGACTTTCAGCTGTTTCAAAATAACAACTCAGCATAATGACACGAGTCATAACAATATCCGTTCATTCGACTTGCTGTATCAGCGATACTACGTTTGTTAACACACAAACAGTTATCAGCAAAAACATTAGATATTATAATATACACCGATGCAGTTCGACAATCGAATGTCCACGTAAAAATCGTAAGGCAGAAATCGTTTAACATTTTCAGCTTATGATTAACGCTTCGAATCGTGAAACTCGTTCACTGGGAAGGGGGTGTGTGGGGGTGAACAACCCAGACAGTACAACGTCCAAAGTGCAAATATAATTCAGCTGCGTCAGGTATTACTACACGAGTAGATAATTCCTAGAATATCATCAGCTGACGCTGCAATTCAACGGGCAGTATGGCTTTGCACACGAATGTTTATCCCCACCACTCAACTCTAATAACAAAGGACTACTGTCCTATAAATACCCGTACCGAGGGTCAGAACAGCAGTGCAGCACAACCATCTTATACCATCTACGCAGTTACTCTCTTCAGTCGGAGAATCGCCTGTCCACGTCAGCAGCCAAGATGTAGCGTCTTGCCTGACGTAGACGACGCCGTCCATGGAAAGCCTCGGACCACGCCCTGGATTCACACTCTTGGTACCAGCAACGGAAGCCCGACCGCATCGTCTGCTCTCCACGTTGCTTCGCTACCAACGTTGTTCCAGCCGCCGACTTCGCTCCATCGCTACGGAACTGCCACGCATTCACAATCTTCTTCACAATGATGCTCAATTTTCAGTTCTAAGGGAAAATGTGAAATGTTTAAAAACGCAAATTTTTGTATTTATAATTTATCTTAGACCCTATCACAGGCTTTTACAATATGTAGTTTATAGTTATATTGATAAATTCCTTGCGCAGTTGAATATTTGTTATTGACAGGCCAAATAAGGCAATTAAAAAAAAAATTACAAGTTTAGTAACAAAAAAATTTATACAATTTATTACTACTCCATAAAATCCCAGATAAAGCTACATGAGGCCAAATCAAATTACTGTATTATATAATAAAACTAATTATGCTTGGAAAGAGTATATTATGTAGCTTCCATAATTAATATTATGAGATCTTTGCTTGTATTCTTTCTTCCTAAGGTCAACGTTTTCAGATAACCTCTAATTTTATTAGACAATACTTTTCTTATATCTGAATTTATATAGAATTAAGTAACAATCCACAACTAATAAAAATAATGTATTTACACATTTTGTGTAACTTAATGTCATCTAATAATAATTGTTCTCTTTTTCCATAAAAAATGGAATGTGAATATTTAAAATGGTCGTAATTCATTTCAGGACAACGAATGACTCAGGCACTTAGAAAGAATGTCTTCTCATCAATAATGAAACAAGAGGCAGGATGGTTTGACAAAATATCCACTGGACAGCTGATTAATAGGCTGTCAGCTGATACTCAACTTGTTGGGTCAACACTTAGTTCTAACATTTCCGATGGGTTGAGGTCTCTCTTCATGGTGTCTGCCGGAGCAGGAATGATGGTAAAAAACCAAGAAAATAAATATGAAAATATTTAAAATTGATTCAACGTTATAATTTGAAAATTAATATGAATCCTTGATCGATACGGATGTGCTTCACTATTCAATTTCATTAATTGTGCATTCTTTTCTGAACAGTTCTACATGTCTTGGGAGCTTGCACTAGTAGGATTGTCTGTGGTCCCGCCAGTTGCAGGATTGGCAATTATCTATGGAAGATTTGTAAGAAAAATTACTAAACAAGTTCAAGACAGTTTAGCTGCGGCAACACAGGTATTACAACTAAATATTACCTATTTTAATTTTGAAAATAGTCTAAACATTAAAATAGTAAAATGTGTTCAGCTATTTTTATATTAATGCTTTTTTATAGGTAGCTGAAGAAAAAATATCAAATATAAGAACGGTGAAGACATTTAGTAAAGAGTTAAATGAAGTTGATAAATATAGCGCCAAGATAAAAGTTGTTTTAGATTTGGCTTACAAAGAGTCACTGGCCCGAGGTATATTTTATGGAATGGTAAGTAAAATCTATACGGATAACACAGAAATAAGAATCTAGATTATTAACGAAATAAGCGGTTCTCAGATAATTGAGAATCTGGATAATCTGATAGGTATATTGTACATATATTGATAGTTAATATACGCCATATTAGCTGTCAAAAATGTTGCAAAACCATAATTTTTCTACTACATATTTAGCTTCTAAAGCCAGCCTGATTCACAAGTAGGGTACATTGTTTACGTTGTAATCCAGATGCTTGAAAATCCAGAAACGAAGCTATGGATGATTGAATTTCTACTGTAGATTACTCGTTTTACTATTTATTTCCATTGGTTTGGAGTGTAATTACAGCGTTTCAAGCTTCAATCACTAGTAAAAATAAGAAAAATGTAATTTTTTTCAGACTGGCCTGACAGGCAACGTGATAATAATCTCGGTACTCTACTACGGCGGGGTGATGGTATCTGACCAGCACATCACGGTGGGGAACCTGACCTCCTTCCTGCTGTACGCCGCGTACATCGGCGTGTCTATCGGTGGCCTGAGCAGCTTCTACTCTGAGCTGAATAAAGGGATCGGCGCTGCGGGGAGGTTGTGGGATATTATTGACAGGGTCCCCTCTGTACCTATAAGTGGTAACTATTTATTTTTATTAAATTTTATATTTTAGTTAAACAACAAATAATGCCAGTCAAAAAAAATTTATATAAGGCAGCTCAGATATGTTGTGTGTGCCTAGTGACTTTCCTGCTCCCATAATAACCATTTTTTAAAAATATTTATTTTATTTTTATTTTATTTTATTTATTTGGGATATCAACAGTAAATACAGGTTATAAAACATAGACAAAACAGTAAGATAATAAACCAATAACAGATATCCACAAGTATACAGGAAAAAAGTAAAAATACAAACAAGAAAAAGGTGTAATTGTGTATGTGTGAGTGGTGGTGTGAATGAGAGAGGAGTGTGTGGTAGGTGTATATAATGTATGTTATAGTGGGTGAGAATGAGAGAGAGAGGAGTGTGTGATGGATGATTATAAGTATGTAAAGTGGATGAGAATGAAAATGTGTATAAAAACGAAAAATAAAAATAGCTCTAATTGGAACCTATTAATTGTTTTGCAGCTTGTAATTTGAATCTTGTTTTATTGCATATAAATGGGTCGATTGTATTGAATTTAGAATTATATTCTCTAACTAAGCGTATAAGAGGGGAATTTTGAGCATAATTCGTACGCACCACTGGTACGTGAAATAATGATTTTGATGTGTGACGAGTACGGTAAGCTGGTGTATTGAAGCCTATTCCGGAAACTAGTGTCTCACTATCTAGGCGTCCACTAATTATATCATGAAGAATACCCATATCCAATTGTAAACGACGATCACATAAGCTAAGAATGTTATGCTTCTTGCAAGAAGACTTGTAGTTAAGATCGTTTAACTTACATCTCTCCAATTAAGGTGCTTTAGGAAAGTCCATTGGATTTTTTCGAATCATTTCTTTATGTGTTATATAGTTAGGAGACCAAACACAAGAAGCATATTCAAGTAAGCTACGAACAAATGCAAAATACAACCATTTTAATACAACCAGTATCACTGAATACCTGACATGTACGAAGAACGAAACCAAGGTTTCTGTGTGCACGACTTGTAATGTTGTCAAAGTGATCTTCAAAGGTCAGTTTTTTTATCCAGTATTACTCCTAAATCACGCACAGAATTAACTCTCTGAATTGGTTAATTTGATATGATATAATTGTATTCTATGGGACACCGACTACGTGAAAATGAGATACTAGACATTTAGATACGTTTACGTTAATCCTATTTTTTAAAAAGTATTCGCTTATCTATTGAGGTCATCCTGAAGTTCGTGACAGACAGAGGAGTTTTTGAAATTTATGTATATTTTAGTATCGTCCGCGTACATCAAAAACTTAGCGTTACGAACAACGACATATATAATCATATAAGTATGCGTTATAAAATAAAGGGCCTAGGTGAGATCCTTGTGGAACTCCTGATACAATGTTTTATAAAGTTTGATCTATAACCTCCAAGAACGACCGCCTGGCTTCTGTTTTTTTTTATACGAGGAAATCCATCTGTATATATCACCACGTATCCCCAGTTTTAAGAGTTTTTTCATAAGAATTATGTGGTCAACTCGGTCGAAGGCTTTTTCAAAGTCCGTGTAAACCACGTCCACCTGTTCCGAGTTGTCCATACAGCGAAATACAAAAATCGGTAAAAAACTCAATTAGGTTAGATGTAGTAGACCTGCCCTTGAGAAATCCATGTTGTTGAGGAGGTATTCCTTTAACAATCACAGGATAAATTTTGCTGATAAACAATTTTTTCGAAGACTTTTGCTAAAGGAATTGATAATGGAAATAACCCCTGTAAATTTGATATTTGAATCTTGGAACCTTTTTTATGTATAGGTAGGATATGTTGCTTCTTTCCATTTTCAGGGGAAAGTAACCCTGTTCTAGTGAACTATTAAATATAAATTAAATTTAACGGTATACATAAAGATTTTAGCACAATTAACAATAAAATATGGAGGAATTCTATCACTACCAGCACCCTCACCATTGCAATCTAGAGAAGATAAAATTTTAAGTATCTCGCATTCGGAAGTACGAAGATATTGTATTGAGCCACCGTTATCGCAGTATGGTGGGTCAAGATTATCATCAGGATAAGAGGTTGCAGGTTTACTAAATACTGAGCCGAAGAAGTCGTTGAATCCTTGGCAAATTGAATGGCCTTCATCATATTCTATTGGTAAACTAAGTGTATTGTGTAGGCAAGAAGATTGATCTAATGCCTATCCAGGACATTATTTATGAAATTTAATGTAAAAATCAACTAATTTTAATAAATATATCAACTGGGAACTCATATGTAACAAAAGGTAAAATGACTATGATGATGCTTAATTCGCATCACAAATATTCCAAGTTTGAATTCCAGTGAAATCACAAATATTTAAGAGTGATTTTTCTCAGCATGTCATCACATGCTGAGTTACATCTAACTATCCTTTGAATTGTAAAAAAAATCTTTGTTCTACTTAAGACGCCTTACTTACACCACCACGTGACTCGCGGCCGCTTTCCCATACAAACGTATTCCTCGATTTTCTCCCTGGAATTTGACATCTAAGCATTGATTTTTTACACATTTTAGATATCGACCAGATACGTGTGTGTGTCGTCTTATTTTTTCAGTCATTTATTTATTCTCCTTTCTAAACAATAAAATATTTAAAAAATAAGATGATGCAAACACACATCTGGTCGATATCTAAAATGTGTGAAAAAAAATCATTGCTCTAATGTGTAAATTCCAGGGAGAAAATAGAGGAACATGTACATTTGTGTATGGAAGCGGACGCGAGTCACTTGGTGGAGTATGCTCATGGTTTTTAAATATATAAAAATTGATGATAAATTTTTGCTGGTGGATATTGGCCTGTATCACCCGCCAGTCGGCGAGATAACCTTCCAGAACATAAACTTCAGCTATCCGACACGGCCCGGCAAGCCCGTCCTGGAGGGGTTTAACCTGACGCTGCAGCCCGGGAAGGTGGTGGCCGTGGTAGGAGGGTCAGGGTCCGGGAAGACTACGCTGGCGCTGCTCCTCCTGCGCCTCTATGATGAACCTGACAAGGGAGCCGTGGAACTAGATGGGGAGAGACATCAGGGAGATAGACCCCATGTGGCTCCGGAAACATATTGGCACAGTTAGTCAGGTAAAAAAAAATTTAGCAAATAGAATCTAAACCAATGTAGATATGAAAAATCGGATTGTGGTCTAGTGGTGTAGTCATGGAGTCTGGATTGCAATCCCTAAGTTCGAATCCCACTCCACCACAACTTGTTTCCTTCTATTTGGCATAGTTTTTTTCCGATATTTAATAGCAGCTTGGAAATTGGAATATTTGTGTACATTCCAGTAAAGTAAGAATTTGACCAAAGTGTAATTTCTTTAAAAAATCTATTTAAAAAATAATTGATTTTAAAAATGCATTGATACTGTAATTCTAATAATTTTTTTTAAAGGTTTATGAGGAACAAATTGATTAAATGGTATAAGTGCGACAAAATGCTTTCATTGTCACTATCACTGTCTCAGCCTTAATAAATAGTCTTAATACTTTTTAGAGCCAATTCTTTTCTCGGCCAGTATACGAGATAACATTCTGTACCGGCCTAGATGACCCGAGTTCCGCCAGCGAGGAGGACTTGCTGGAAGCCGCTCGGCTGGCGAGGGTGGAGGAGTTCGTCAGGGGCCTGCCGCAGGGGTACGACACAGAGACCGGGGAGAGGGGGGTCGCCCTCAGTGGGGGGCAGAGGCAGAGGAATCGCTATTGCCAGGGCCATTGTAAAAGTAAGTCCATGCATTCTAAACTTTTTAAACCCGTGGTGAGATTGCATAAATTATTATCATTGATATCTCAACCGAGATAAAGAACCTTTGTAAATGCATAGATTCTTTCCAGAGCTTCTTTGTCTCTGTTAAAGATATCAATCATGATTGATGTGATCTCGTAATAAACTAAAACCCTATATGTGAACTACATAGTCATAGAACTATATGCAAAGGCACTACTAGTTCATGCACATGTAGATGGTGGAAACATAAAAAATACCATCTACAACACAAGAAGTAAAAGGAATCAGTTATATGTGACACCTAAAATGAAAACCGCATTTGGTCAAAGAAGTCGCATATATCTGGCTCCCAGAATTTACAATTGTATGTATCGCACCTGAAAATAAATTAGTAAAAGTTAATTTTTTTTTTGTCTATTCGCGAAAAACTGGCTTCATGAGATGGGCCCAGAGAAGTGTCTTGAGATGGTCACCCCACCAAAATAGATGTTTAGTATTATATAAATTTATACTACCTACAAGGAATTTTTTTTTAAAAAGTATTGTAAATGAATACCTCAGCACGGGCATTGCCCAGTGAGGTATTTCATTGATCTAAAAAAAAAAGTAAATTATAATATGTAATAAATGAAAAAAAAAAATAAAGGCCAATTATTTTAATAAAACATACGTACCGATTTTTTTGTTCTAGAATCCTCGTATTATAATTCTGGATGAGAGCTACCAGTGCTTTAGACCCTCAGTCAGAACACTTGGTAAGAGAGGGCACAAGGAGTGTGTCACAAAACAGAACTGTTTTTAAAAAACCATAGCTCATCGTCTCAGTACCATACAAGCCGCAGATACCATTGCTGTCCTTCAAAACGGATCCATCGTAGAGCAAGGGTCTTACAGAGAGCTGATCAACATACCAGGGGGAGTGTTTAAGGAGTTGGTACGGCACCAAGCATTTCAAGAAGTAATGCATTGATATGTTTTTACTATACCTAATATGCCTTACACAACGTGTGAAAATTGCTCAGATCAACTGGTCGACAAAAAAGTGGGAAAGAGTTTTCAAATGTGTTTATCTAAAGTCTAAAGTCTCCCCTTCAATAAGGGCCATGCTATAGATACCTTTCTAAATCTTTTTTGAGCTGTAAAGCAGGTGTTATATTACAAAACTAGTGGTAAGAAACTACGAGTAACTCTTGCATGTAAAAAAATGTGAACAACCCATGTGAGTGTCATAAAATAAAGTGTTAATTAATTTTATAGATTTTACAATAAATATGTACATAATGTGTACATAATATTTATTATAATATTCGAGTTTACAAAGTAGTCACAAAGGTAATATAGAAAATATATTAATTTAGAGTTAATTGGGTTCTTCCCGATTTTTTATTTTTTATTTAAAAAAAATTGATTGAAAAATTACAACATCTAAGGGATTTTTTTTTTTTTTTTACGATGTCATATTAACTTTCTAGCGCGGTTTGAAATAGCGCTTTTTCAAATCGCTCGCAAAATTCTCTATTTGGCGCGCATGCGGTGTGACGTCACAGCAATATAGGCGCTTACTGCGGAATGAATTTCACGCCTTTCACGGTAGACGGGTATGACGTCATTAGCCAATAACGGACGTTAATAATCATTCGTATTTTCGTGTTTTTAAAACATAAATTTATTAATAAAAAAAAAATTGTTGATTATTGTGTTTTATATCCTTGGAATTGTAAAAATATACTTTAAATATTTATAACGTTTTCAAGGATATTCTTGTTATCGGAAAGAACCCTATTCATGGGTTTCGTTGTAATAATCCACATTCATTATGACATGTTATTTCCAATATTGCTATTTTTGTTTAATATTTTATTATTTCTATGCACATATCTGATAATTTAATTACATATATGGATTTAGTTTTAAACTTTTATTTGTTTTGTACATTTATTAGTACTGTGTTGTTGGTGTGATGGTTAGTGTTCTTCAGTTATAGGTCGACGGTTGAAAGGAAAATGTTATCGAGCTACATAATATGTGCAAAGGAAAATGTTACCAAGTGACATAGTGAAAATGTTACCAAGTGATATCACTTGGTATCATTTTCCTTTGCTCATTTTTATATCGCTTGTTACCCCTTTCCTTTCCACCATCGAGGTAAATAACATTATGATTATCACCATATTTATAGAAAATATTTATGAAGGTTTAAAATAAAATGTTCAAATAATGAAATTTGCACATGTTTTATAAGAAGAATAGGAAATAAATATTACATTTGTTATAATTTTTTATTTATTTACTTTGAATAAGGATAAAATTTAAGTCATGGGGCAGGGTATTTAACTGCGAAAAAAAATTCACACATAGATCCAGCCGGCTGAATTTTTCATAAATCTATAATAATTAGGCTTACCACTGTCCATATAAATACGGACGGTCTTGTTAGCCTACACATAATAATATAAGCTCCAACAAAAAATATGCATATTTATCATAGACTTGTTAAGTAATAACACTAGAAAATCTATTTAAAGAGAGCTGTCAAAATTTTATGTTCCATTTGTATTCTGCAGTGAAAAAAAGACAGCTATATCTATCTTCCACTGTCTAATACATTTTAATAATTCTGTTTCCCTCTAACAAGTTGAGATTGAGTCAATTGATTCAATCTTCCTAGGACTAGGACATGACAAGGAACGGAAGAAAAATAGCTTATCCACGTGAAATAAACATCATTGGTATTTATCACCGTAAATAACGGACTCTTAAATTAGTAAATGTACTGAGGTATTTAAAAAAAAGCATGTTTTGACTTACAAAACATTAATTCATATTTAGTGACTACTCGCAGTATAATTTTTTTACCTCTCTTCTCATAACCTTCCCGGCCGCATTTTTAGGGATAGAATCCACAAACTCTAAACTTCCCAGCCTCTTGTAGCTAGCTACTTTATCCTCTACAAACTTGATGATGCTGTCAACCGAAGGGGAGGTATTTTTTTTCTTTATTACAAAGGCTTTAGGAACTTCTCCATATGTTGGATGTGGTACTCCAACAACAACTGCTTCTAATAAGTCAGCGTGAGATCTGAGGATACCTTCTAGTTCCGCTGGTGCCACTTGATATCCTTTAACCTGAAAAAAAAATGTAGGTACATAATATTATGTATTGTGTTTTACATTTCAAACAATTCCTTGGTTAAAATATATGAAACTATAGGTACCTTAATGAGTTCCTTTAATCTATCTGTGATGTAGAAAGCGTGGTTTTTATCATCATAGTAGGCTATGTCTCCAGTCCTCATCCATCCACCAGGCCTGAAAACTTCTTCTGTGGCTGCAGGGTTGTTGTAATATCCCTTCATCATTTGGGGGCCTCGAAGCCAGAGCTCACCGACCTTATAATAAAATTAATGAATTATTTCATGTTTGCACATCTACATGGTCGGCAATGGCGCTTCCAGAGTAACAAAATCAATACTAGGACATATCGAAGTTACATATACTGTAACATACACAGTTAAGTCAATATTTTTTTATACTAATCAAGCCAGTAAAGAAGTAAAAGTAAATCAAAGTCTACATCAGAAATACTATTCTTACATTAGAAGTTCTGTTACATAAACATTCTCAGAATATAAATTTATATCAGGTAACGCCCATAATCAGAGGCAATCAAGTGACTCAGTATGTAGAAACATTTCTTGATTTTACTAAAACACTATATTTATGACCTTACTTCGTTTGGACCGAGAACATGGGACTCGTTCTCTAAACTAACAATTTTGGCATCTGTAGTAGAAGCTGGGCTGCCCACTGAAGCGTAGTTTGTGTTTCCTCTCTCTTGAGTTATTGCAATGGGAGACATCTCTGTTAATCCATATCCTTGCATAAATGCCACATTACCCTAGAAATTTTTGCATATTAAGATATTTAATTGAATGTCAATATGTTTGCCATATCATGTAAATACGGGACCGTCAATAAATCTAATTTTGCTGTAAGATTATATATTACCCGCTTTTGTAGAGTGATATAAAAAAAAAACATTGTTTTTTAGATAAGCGGTGTTCTAATAATTGTGAAAGATATTTTTTAAAGGATTTTTGTATCTTCTGATTTTATCTCTACTCAGTAAGATATTATTGTAAGAAGGTGGGTACTTCGAATACTTTGAATATCGGTATCAGTCACTGACTTATTAATTGATATCTATACTTATACATTCTTTGGTAATATACTCGTACTGTCCCAAGGTATTGAACACTAATGATTCTCATCAAAGGATTGGGCTCTTGATGAGAATGTTTGAATTTTGATGCACATTTTAGATAAATTTCTTACCTTTGTTTTTTCTATTAGACGATCAACATCTGCAACGTTTAATGGTGTTGCTCCTGACATAATTGTCCTCATTGGATCTAAATGAGAGCTATTCACTGCTGGGTGCATTCCTAGAAACTGTACTGTAAACCAATGGACACAAAATATTAGATCAAAAATATACAAAAGTAGGCAGTACTTTTAAAGAAAATATATTATGTAGATGCTTTAGAATTTATTCACAATATTACTTTTCATTAATGCTACATTACCATATCTGTAACTGATGGTACCTAGGGCGCTGAATTGGTACACTAATTTAAAAAAATAACACTGCATTTTTACTATTGAAACTATGTAGGTATACTAAAGTAAACTTACCCATTGGTGGAACTAGGAACATTATACCAGTTTGATGTTTCGCTTGGGCATTTAAAAATGAATCTGGAGTGAATCTTGGAAGTGTTACCAGTTTTATACCATATGCTAATAGATTCAACATTGTAACTACTAGTCCGTAGATGTGGAAAAATGGCAGAACACAAATCGTTGCATCCTGAAAAGTGTCTGAGAAAAAAAAACATGAGAGATTTACTATCTTTGTAACTACTTATACTTACTATCTTTGTTTGTAACTAAGTAAGGCCACTGCATTGAACAACCTTCTATCAACAATATAATTATGAAATTATAATCAGTTTAATCTGCTGTTAATTTGGTCATAAAAAAAACATTGTAGTACCTACAAAAAATATGAATTTCATAATAAATATCCATTAGATGTTTCAAATCATTCCATAGTTAGAGAGACTTTCTATCGGGCGATAGTTTAGTCGGGCTTTTAATCAGTATGAAGATGTATGCAAGTGCGCATACTACAACGATCCGGTATCGGCCGATTGCTAAGTTTAATAGGCCTTGCGATTGCCTTTAAACTATCCTATCGATAAACTATCAGCCGATAGCTTAATCAGTATGGCGCTCTTCCACTCTAGTCTGCGGGGTACCTTAAGATGTACACGGTAGTGAAAAAAGTAATATTGAAAACTTACCAGTTGTCGGAAATATTATTTCTATTCTTTGTGAGTTCATTTGGAGGCAATTTGCAGTAATGTTTTTATTTGTCAGTTCAACACCTTTAGGTAAACCGGTAGTTCCGCTGGAGTATGGAAGGAATACTGTGTCATCTCCATTTCTTCTCACTTCCTTCAGACAGTCCGTATTTTCACCGAAATTCTCGGCGAATTCGGCAAATTTAATGGTTCCGTCGGGGTGGGGGAACTTTGTGTCACATTCAGCAATTATTACAGGAATGTTTTTCTTCATATTGTTAATTGCGATCTTGACTTGATCATAACAAAATCCTGTTGTTATTATAATCTTTGCTCCTGAATCTTGTAATTGTCGTTCAACTTCCTCTGTAAAATGAAATTTACTAAACTTTGCTGTCTCTTATCAAGATTCTAAAAACTTCTTTTCAGTTAGAAGAACAAAAGATCTAGCCATATAAATATAACAAATGATGTACACATCCTTAAAATCATCATAAGAGATAGCGAAATTAAGATGCTAGTGGAGTTTTTTAACATTGAATAAATAGATTATGTTATTTACTTTTCATAAAAAAATTGCATTACAGACTGAAAAATTCTTGAATGACTACTTTAATTCCTAAAGTAAAGTCTTCTTCATTACATTTGATTTGTTTAACCACCTCAACCGGCCAGTAGACCCTACTACAGAGGGGAACAACGTCACGTCAACAAACGCCCAGGCTTGAGAAAAATCAGTTTTCAACTTTTGTGTTCTGACCGAGAATTGAACCTGGAACCTCCGTTTTGTGAGTCCAGCATCTAAGCCATACGCTTCGGAGACCGCCAAGTTAAAAGTATGACATTAAAAGTAGATGTTATCTTAATTTTCTTAGTTTGGGCATAATATGCTTTCCCGACATATATAGATAGGGTTGACCGTGGTCACTATACAGCCCGCCTGCACAGCTCCCAGGGTAGCCAGAGGGAACTCCGAGGAGTTGGGTAACATGATGGCCACATAGTCTCCGTCCCACAGTTTCAGTTTGTTAGTAATATTATACATACCCGCAGTGTAGATGGGGTTGACCGTGGTCACTATACAGCCTGCCTGCACAGCTCCCAGGGTGGCCAGAGGGAACTCCGGGGAGTTGGGTAACATGATGGCCACGCAGTCTCCATCCCGGAGTTTCAGTTTGTTCCTGAGGCAGGCAGCAAAGGCAGTCGACATCTTGTGCGCTTGTCCGTATGTGTATCCTTTCCCTGTTATGCCACATACCTTAAAAAATAATGCATCAAGCAGATATGTACGTATGTATAATCGGTAGGTATTTAATATGATTTTTCTGTTTGCGTCAAAATAAGTTCCGTATGGAAATTATTATTTAGTAAATATTTGGAATTTTCTAAAACTTTTGGCTAATAAATTGGATTGGTTAAAAGATTGAGATTAATGAAAAATAGAGAATTTTTTTATTGGCTGATAAATTAAAATGAAAAATCACAAGATGCTGGACTCGCAATACGGAGGTTCCGGGCTCACTCCCGGTAAGACCACTAAAATCATGCTTGGGTGTTTTGTGATGTTGTTCACCTCTGTCTAAAATAAATAAATAATAAGCCATAAAACACGATATAATTTCCGATTTTTTATCTCCTGTGTTGTGCCGGCGCACTATGGTGCGAACGGCTCATTTTCATCCTAAAATTCAATAACTTTGAAACCAATAATGATATTCAGACAAAATTTGGAGAGAATAATACTGAATCAATATAAATTCATAATACATTAAAACATTTCTGTGATTTTATTCGTATAGTGAATTATAGGTCAGCCAAAATACAGTTTTTGGAAAAAAACTTAAGATTCATATGCAAAGTAAGCAAAACACGTAGGTTAAGGTTAACAAACTGCGTTTTATTTATAAAAATAATAATCAGTATTTAAAATGTCGAATTCATGAGTGATATTTACAGACTAAATAAAAGTGTTTCTTAAATATCTATATTATATTTTCTATATATTTTACGATTATGTACGCGAACAAATGCTTTCATTGTACCCCTACCACTGTCTTGGCTTATGTATTATAATTCTCATTGTTTCCATCACCCAAACAAACTAGAGTAGGCCCCAATTAACAGTGGTAGTGATGTTAGTTTCTACCCCGATCATTATTTATTAGTAATTACATCACCCTTGTGGAGACCGGTATCCCGCCTCGCCAGGCCCCCCATCCCAGACATCCACCCGTGCATCCGCGGTCAGGGTCTCAATGGAAGGGGGATTAGGGAAAAGAGGGTAGGGGACAGAACGCATGTGTTTATCTCACACTATCATCCTATCTGGCAGGCACTATTTCATACGTCCCCTGCCGTACCTTATCACAATACCTATCCAAAGACCATCCTATCCTTACAAAAGACACAATACAATTGAGTTGAGGGATGGGATATAATTGATCGCATTGATGGCAAGATGATCAGTCTTACGTTTCAGTGCCAGTCCAATGTATCGCACAACGAAAAAGAAAACTTACCACTGCAGTTTTTATCGCCCACTTATCCAAACCATTCCACACATATTCAGAAATAACACAATTCGGAACCACAATATCCTCGTAAAACGACGATATCACATTCTTCTCCGTAGCGTGGTTAAAGTGCCTCCTGGGAACTGAACTCCACTTCCCTTTCCTGACCAGACTTCCGAGGGCGACTCCATTCCTTGCCTGACTTGACAGATGTCTGATGCAGACCGTCTGCGTCCTCCCCAGTGACCTGACGGAACTGATAACTGGTCGGAACATCGCGAGAAGCAGAAAACTCTTATTTATCAGTCGCTGTCTCTTGGTAGAGTGGATAAACAAATTACAGTGTAGATATCTTATGTATATTGTAAGTTATCATTTTCCAGCCGTACGACTAATCTAATCATTCTTTACATCGGTTTCGCGAATCAATTTGATAGTTTATCAATGAAAGTAATAATTTATTTTAATTAGCGCTTTAATACTTTTACGTAAACAAGTATATTTTTTTCATTTGCCACATTTCTATGTCTTTATTCAAAATCAAAAGAAAAGGGAAAATTGCTCATTGCTCCTTCATATCATAATATTACCAATCTAAATATAACAGCCAATTTTATAATATTATGAAGATTTTCATTTCAACATTTTGGGTGTGTTCAAATACTTGTACACAAATCTGGATTTATCCCAAGACGGGAGTAGGTATATATAATTTTATTTTATAATAAAAATGTATGCAATCTTTTTGCAACGGCCATATTGGCCATCCAATCGAAAAAGATAGTGATTTATTTTATACGCAAACTATTGCAAACTAAAATAGATGGTTCATTTCTTCGATATTTTGTTTATTATTATTATGGATGATTTATTAAGCGCCATTTTTGTGAGAAATCACCTCAAGGGCGCTGGATTATAATTGGAAGGCATCAGGTTCTTGCCTATTTTACAAGGCATCATCAGGTTCTTGGCGTCCTGGTCGTCCACTGTTGACAATTCGTCAGCAGTTTGCGTCAGAGCTGCGGGACGTGGACTTGACTTGGGAGGATGCACGAGAGCTGGCGGCCGATCGCTTGCCTGGAGGCAGTTTGTGGATTCCATATGCTCCACATAGGGAGCGGATATGTTATGATGATGATAATGATGTCCAGTGTCTCATAAACCTTCGATAACAATCCTAGGTCCTAGGTGATAGACCAGGTTTTAGTTATGTGGTTAATAATACTAACTATCTAACTAACCATCACGCCATTTCGTTGACAGAGAGGATAGAACGCTATGCCACTCTGTCCTGGCATACTTCCCTCGCTTCCTCAACATTCATACATCTTCTCAGGCACACACCCCGATTTTTACGACATTCAAGTACCTACTTGTACTTGATCATGCCATGTCTTTCTCGACCTTCTTCGACTTCTGCATCCAAGCACTGTTGCATTATAACTTATTTTAGTTAAATGACTTAAATGTATAATGTTTGTACATGAATAGTTTAAGTAAATTTAAGTATTGTAAATTACCCAATTAGTCTATGTAAATTTATGTAGAACTAAATAAACATAAAATAATATTTTTCATAAAATTTTTCTAAATAAATTTTTAACCGCTCAATAAATTTTAAGATGTCTATTGTTATTTTTTTTGCTATTCTTTTCATTGTGAGTAATTGAGTAATTTAATTTTGTAGGTAGAATAGAGTAAAAATTTAGTTTGGAATTTTTATTTTTTTTATTACAGAATGAAAACATGGAAAATATTATAATTTTTATTAATATTTATGAAAATATACTATAATTTTTTTTTAAATAAACGCGCTTTAAACATTAAAACACCGTCATATTAAATAAAAATAAATGTCACATAATAATATAATAAACATGTGTGTAATGAATTTTAAACATTAAATTAGGTAAGTTATTTGCCTGCAAATTCAGTCAATATTATTCTTCGAAAAAATTATGTTTCGAAGACATTATTGTTGAGACTTTCATAAAATAATACGATATGAATGCTTTCACAAAAATGATCAAATTTCATTATATGACCATGTTGTAGTAAATACTTCTAACAACTAATCAACACTGTGTTTAATGTAAGTACTTAAAAGTTATTATTTTTTTTTGTGTAAAAGTATTTTAAGATATACTAGATGGTATAAAGCACAGTTATAAAAACCTTTTTTTTAATGAAAATTCGAGTTTTTGGAGTTTTTAAATCTGAAGGTACAATATTTTTTTAAAATGATATTCTAGAAAGAAACTACTTAAAAAATAATATCACTCAATTAATAGAAATTGTAGAATTATTTACCAGCTTAAAAGTAAATTGGGTATTTTTTTTTTAAGCAGGCAACCACGGCTATGGATAATTTTTTAGTTGAACACGCATTAATTGGTCATTGAGCTTTAAAAAAGTAATATAAACAAAATCCTTTATTTTGATTAATTATAAGGTATGTTTTGTGCCAGGAAAACTAAACTATTTTACAAAAATAATGTTGATACAGTGACACTAGAGATGTCGAGATTCATAAATAATTTAATTCAGGTACCTACTTACATACCGTGAAACATTACCTATCTAGTCTGAAAATGGTATAATAATATAATATATAATAGATATAAAAATACCGATGTTTACTTCAAAAAATACAACAGCAAAAACACTATTGGTTTAACTTTACCAAGAGAGCCCATATTGTTATTATTATGGATAATTTATATAACGCCGTTTTCGTATAAATCGGCGGTCCCAACGTATACTGTCGAATCTGAAAAAGAGCGATTTTCTTTTTATTATTTTAAACTGTCCAATTTACATAATATTTTCAGGTGGTCAAAAAAAAGAATTTATAATCGAATAAAAAAAAAAACAAAATTTAAGAGAAAAAAAATAATCTTTTTACTACCTTAAATATGATGTAAATTGGACAGTTTAATACAATGCAACGAAAATCGCATTTTTTCAGATTCGACAGTATACGTTGGGACCGTCGAAATATACCTCAAGGGCGCAAGGTATTGGCAAAACAGTGAATATTACCGACATGAACCCTGTGGGTATAGTAAAGCCAATTTGCTTATACTGCGGTTAAGGTTCTTCACGACAATAAAAGTAGTCTAAATTCCCATCACCATAGCGGCTCTACAGAATGAAGTAACTATAAAGTTTTCTATTCACACGGAAAATTCTTAAAATTTGTACTGGTTATTCATTTAACATTTGAAACAAATTACCGTGATTTAAAAAAAAAACTCTTACGTTTATTTTTTTCGAGTTTCCACGTTGATTCGTAAGAAAAAACGGTACATTCCTTTCAGAAATTACGAGGAAACATAATAAGTAGTTAGGTATCTTAAAACAAGCATTTCTACGAATTGATCACTTTTTATGATCTAAATGTTATTGTAGAGACATTTTTCATAATGATAAATATTAATATATTTGCCATTCAAAAGTGTTGTTTAAATTTTATTTTATTTCTGCCCACATTTATAATCGTAAACTAACCTTACTTGACCCCCCCATATAGATTAACGAAATTACTTATATTTATACTGAGTGCTACATAATACGGGATGTAAAAAAACTCGATGTACAAGCGGGAAACTGGTGAATCTATATCTTATTTGGAGACAATTGTGTAATATGACTTTTTAATCTGAGCTTGAAAAATTTTTTTTTTTCTTCTACAAAAGTTTTCACATGTATGGCCAATTAAGTAAAATTGCTCAAATTCTTATTAAAACGCGTTTTCAAATTATGTTTTCTTTGTGAATAGTATTAATTTGACTAAATACATGATATTTGATAACAATCGGCAAAAAAATCGAAAAAAAAACAACTTCGTTCCCAATTTTTTCGAAAACTAAGGGTCAAATAAAAAAAATCGACTCCAAATATTATGTAGATTCACTGGTTTTCCGCTTGTATATCGAGTTTTCTTACACCCTGTTTAACATATTTCTGTGCTGAGCGCGTATAGTTGATCTGAGCTTGTATATGTAGTAGATATTTTTATATATTTTTATACCTAACAATACCTAGTAGAACCTATTTAGTACCTATTTACTAAAAAATACTTTGTTTTTCTGTTATGAAGTTTTTTTAATGGAAGAGAGGTTTATCAAAGCAAAACATTAAATTAGATTCTTGAATAGTATCTTACTTATAACTCAAGCAAGAGTTTTCGGGTTCGATTCTCAACGCATATAATGTAAATAATCAAATGTACCTATATGTATAAATGAAGACAACATAAGTTGTCAGTATCAGAAAACACCAGTATTTAATATTTATCAATTTTTAGTAAAACAATAAATAAATATAAATATTTCTAAAAAATAAAAATGGGTAACATTTTTAAATGGCGTCTTTGCCACCTTTCTTGACAAAATATTATTTATTTAAAACAAAAAAAAAATACACACCTACCTATAAATTGTTGAAAGATTTATTCAAATAAACACAATAACACATTGCTTTAAACTCACATTTCGTATCACTATATTTCAATAAATATTATTTTCATTTTCAGTACGACTTATTTCAATAATTATTTAATTATTTGTATTTGACAATGTATTTGTTTTTAACATATTCACAATTTTAAAATGAAATAAATTCTCTGATTCAAATAATAATTGATTAAATGCCATAAAACGTTTTGGAATGTGCATATTATTCTTGCTTGTTGGAAGCTATGTAAATAAGCTTTGCATAACTTTGATTGAAATAAAATAGCATATGTATGATTTAAATTAATAACCATCTTCAAATGGAATATCCAAAATTTTGTAATTAGGTAAATGATATCACCCAATTGGGAAAATAAATGATATGTTATTTCGAAAATCTTATAATATTAAAATTAGTATTGTTACACTCATTTCCAAGTCAATATAATACAAAAATAAAAAATTGTATCTTAAGAAATTATCGACAATGAACAATATTACTTATAATATTATGTCTGTAACATAATAATATAAAAATACATCACATTCCACAGTGTCTAACCACACCTGTTTTCTAATAACCATAACTTTTACACCAACAAATAAAGATGTTTTATTTTACCTAAAATCCATTGAAACTCACGAGAATAAGCTATGAAAAGCTACAAACAATACAGTTGTTATTTTCCATTGCACGGTACATAAAGTTTATCGATGATTTGCACCTTTTTGATATATTCTATAACAGGCGACTAATCCTAACAAAGCTGTAAGAATACGATAGATTATTCTGACTAGTTATGTACACTTGATGTGAAAATATAACTTTGTCCAGTTAAAAATTACTAAGCTTAGGTTTTATGGGATTTTATCAACTACGCACAGTATAATCTTTTTACTTCTCTTCTTAATATTTTCCCGGACGCGTTTTTGGGGATGGAATCAACAAACTCTAAGCCTCCCAGCCTCTTGTAGCTAGCTACTTTATCTTCTACAAACTTGATGATGCTGTCTGCCGAAGGTGAGGTATTTTTCTTCTTTATTACAAAGGCTTTAGGAACTTCTCCATATGTTGGGTGTGGTATTCCTACAACAACTGCTTCTGACAAGTCAGAGTGAGATCTGAGGATACCTTCTAGTTCCGCTGGTGGGACTTGATACCCTTTTACCTGAAAAAATAAATAATGCTTTACAGTTAGAAGTAGTAAGTGGAGGAGTCTGGTTCCTCCAAGAGCTCCAAAATCCCTGGTTAGTTATCTTGACCGTGACTTCAAGAGCAACATAAAACTGCATATTGATTTTCTCATATTTTGGAAAGCTAAATTCCACATTCCGAAGCTCCATTCCCAACTCACTCAAGACTAGAGTATTCAACCAATGCATTCTGCCCGTCCTTACTTATGACGCGGAAACAATGACTCTGACCAAGCAATCCTCCTATAAGTTGCAAGTTGCACAGAGGAGCATGGAGAGGATTATGCTTTGAATAACATTAAGAGACCGAAAAAGGAACGATTGGATCCGACGCCAGGCAAAGGTCTGCGACGTGCTGCAGCGAATTGCTTGGTTGAAGTGGAAATGGGCCTGTCACATAGCCAGAATGACCGACGACAGATGGACGAAACGCGTTCTGGTGTGGTGACCGAGGAACCAGAGGCCTCAAGGACGTCCACCGATGAGTTCATGATGAGACCAAAAGTTCAACAAATTAAAGATTTTGCTGGTGCATATAAGATGGAATCCTAAAAGTGTTTGGCTCAGAGAAAATTAAATGAAATATTTTACCTTTATAAGCTCCTTCAATCGATCTGTGATGTAGAAGGCATGGTTCTCATCATAGTAGGCCATGTCTCCAGTCCTCATCCACCCACCGGGCCCTGAAGATCTCCTCTGTGGCTTCAGGGTTGTTGTAGTATCCCTTCATCACCTGGGGGCCTCGAAGCCAGAGTTCGCCGACCTTACAAGAAAATAAAATATCCGTTTTTCTACATTTTTTATCGAAAATAAAATCGCTAGGATTCAGAAAGAATTGGTACTTTTATGAAGTTTCCCCTCAAATACCCTCCTGAATATTTACGTGTGTTTGAATAGCAACACGCTGCATAAAATATTTTCAATTTGATTAAACATAATTCAGCTTACTTCATTTGGACCTAGGATATCAGATTCGTTCTCTAAGCGCACAATTTTGGCATCTGTACTGGGGGTTGGGCTGCCAACTGAAGCGTAGTTAGGGTTTCCTCTCTCTTGCATAAGTGCTACGGGAGACGTCTCTGTTAGTCCATATCCTTGCATAAATGCCACGTTACTCTGGAAAAATTCATAAATTTATACTTTATTAAGTAGATTTCTCTATTTTAGTCTAGAAATTACAGAAACCTGCATCGTAATTAATGATATTAATGATTGTATTACAATTCTGAGATGAGTTTAATTTTTCTTCGGAAATGAAAATGAATCATTTGTCGATCTTATCTCTACTCACTAAGTATGATTCCTAGTGTAGGTAGAATTGTGAAATATTTTAATTATCTTTTTACAACAGGTTCAAAGATTCTTCAGATATCACACACTGCCTTACTTATTAATACCTATTGTTATTATGATAAATAATAATGCCGTGGTATTGGTCTTAAACCTTAAATAAATCAATAAAAATAAGTTTTTTTCTTTTTAAATACTTTTACGAATACCTACGTAATTTAAACTGTAAAAAATGACAAATCACAAAGATACAATCAAATTAATGTAAGCTTTTTCCTTGAATAACTGCATTTATTATCTTTCTAAATGAAACATAAAATGTAGTTAAACCTTATTAGGCATTTATCATTACTTTTACAAAACAATAAATTGGGATACTGACATTGCGTCACCAGCAATGATATTAATGATATTATTGATACCCTAACAGAGACAGAGAAACTCTGGAAACGAATGTGGGTTATCTAGGCGTTGACAGGGCTTATAACCTGTCATTAGCTGGGTTAAGTGGCCACTTGACGTACTACAACATTCCCCATTCCGCCCATCATCTGATAACCATACAATATGACAAATTTTTGGAACTACTATATATTGAAATCGTCTTCGTCATTCCGCTTTACAGAATGTTTTTATGCTAGTGTCATCTGTTGAGAAGATTGCAAGCATTTTTTGGCAATCATCTTTTATTAGTGTAGGTAAGGCCCTACCGAAATGACAGGTCATAAGTCCTGTAAACGCCTACATAACCCACATTCGTTTCCAGAGTTTCTCTGTCTCTGTTGGGATATCAATAATATCTGATATCAGCCCAGCATGGGTATAATCCAGTAATTTGTCTACAAGTATTTGTATTCATTTCAAAAATGTTGTTTATGATATTAATGTATACACGTCGCCAGACTAAATGAAACATTATTTATTCAGTCTCTCGACATGCATATACTATTGTTTATTTTAGGGATCAATAAAGAGATGCATAATGTGTTACAACCATACGCTGAATATTTGAAATTTTTCTTTAGGTAGGGATTCGTACTTTCTTTTGACATTAAATTCATGAGCAGTTTTTTTACCTTAGTTCTTTCTAAGAAACGGTTGACATCTGTGGCAGCCAATGGCGCTGCTCCTGACATGACGGTTCTGATTGGATCCAAGTGGGTGCCATTCACATCAGCGTGAGATCCCAGGAACAGAACTGTAAACCAACAGATACAATTATTGAGATAAGCAGATATTTACAGCGTAATAGTATCTAACCTTCTTCATCAGCTATTTATAATCCACCTGATAGAGCCGCCCTTATGCTAATCAATTGCTTTCTGTCTTGGGTTTCAAGTTATCATTTACACAATGCAGAACTTTTGATTTAATTTGGTTATCGTCTGGCGGTCTTGGTCGGTTCTTGCTTCTCCTTGCAGCTCTGAGCCTCCAGTTAAGCAGGCGTTTGATTATCATCATCATACCATATCCGCTCCCTATGTGGAGCATATGGAACCCACAAGCTGCCTCCAGGCCAAGCGATCGGCCGCTAGCTCCCGTGCATCCTCCCAAGTCAAGTTCACGTCCCGCAGCTCTGACGTAAACTGCCGACGAATTGTCAACAGTGGACGACCAGGACGCCGAGAACCCGATGCCTTGTAAAATAGGCAAGCATGGTTAAGGCTCTCGGGAGGCGCACGTAGTATATGGCCGAGCCAGGCGAAACGCCTTCGCCGGATGACAGTAGATACCAAGGGTTGCTGTATCCGTTACCTCACCTCTGTGTTCCTTACAAAGTCAAACCACCGCACACCTAAAATTCTTCTAAGACACCTATTCTCAAAACTCAGAAGTCTGCTGTCTTGGGCCCTGGTTAGGTGCCACGATTCGCAGCCATAGAGAACAGGTGTGATGCAGGAGTTATAAAGGCGGAATTTTGTTTTAACCGAGTAAATATCCGATCTCCAGACAGCTTTCATACTGTTGAATGCGGCGCCCGCTACTCCAAGCCGCACTCCCAGTTCTTTCTGAACTCGTTTTCTGGCATGTACGCTCCCAGGTATTTGAAGCTCTCGACCCTCTTGATGACTTGTCCCGACAAAGCCAGGGGGATCTGGGCATCTTGACTCGAGCTGTTACACATGACATGGGTTTTACCAATGTTGATTTTTAAACCCATGTACGTGGAGTGCCAATTAAGCCTATCAACAATAATATCTATCAACTATCAAGGCCCGCGACTGATCTGTCAAGAGGGACGGCGTCATCAGCGTACTCCAGGTTATAGCCGACTTGATAATTGTAATAGTCTGTACTAGGTTATTAACGAATGCGACAAACACAGGCAGCAACTTAGATTACAACACGGAAGAAATTATGTAAAAATTATATTCGAGTCTTTATCCATTTTGTATTTTCATCGTCATGTATTTTGTTATGTCTTTTATTATACGTATTTTTGATAACATTTAGATGATTTATTTATAATTTTTTATAGGTTACATTTTTATTGATAGGTTATTGAGGATTGCGAATAGGTTGGTACGTATTTCATATTTTTATTATCAATATTTTTTTTTTTAGAATATCCATATTCCAGAATTTTTTTCAAATTCAGGAATATGGATATTCGAGCGTTTACAGGGCTTATGACCTGTCATTGGCTGGGTTAAGTGGCCACATTATGTAGGTACTACAACATTCCCCATTCCGCTTATTAGCGAATATCCACACCAGGTAATATTTTTGATTTTGTATATATGCTACGAATCAAGAATCATCCACCAGCGAGTTGAACGCGCCATCTATGCATTGATATTGAGGTTAAGTATTTATTAGCAAATTACTTTATTTTGTAGTTAAGACTCTTCTGACGAGTTAAATTAAGTACTAGTAATCGCCTGCAGATGACTCTGCAATATTTTTTTGTGTTTTCTGTTATTACTCAAATTGACAAGAATTTTGGTATAATATTGTGGAAAAACAAATGCAGACTTACCTATTGGTGGGACTAAGAACAATATTCCAGCTTGGTATTTTGCTTGGGCATTTAAAAACGACTCTGGAGTGAATTTTGGTAACGTGACCAGTTTCATACCAAAGGCTAATCTACTCAGCATTGTAACTACAAGTCCGTAGATGTGGAAAAATGGCAAAACGCAAATTGTCGCATCCTGAAACGTATCTGAAATTTAAAAAACCTAAATTGATACCAATGCAAAAATGTTTTTCAAATAGTTATGCAAACATTCATAATAATTTGTTCATCAAATAAAAATTATAAAATAGTATTAGCCAAATAAATATGGCTGAAAAAGAAATAATACGAGAAAATTGTTCTCTAATCTTGACAGCATGCTGATTTAGTGTAATGAAAAATCTTCGTTTTTATTAAGTTAACATTTGAAGATCTTTGGCGGAGAGAGAAAACCTTAACTTTGTTATTAAAGAAAAATATTAACTAACTAACTAACTAACCATCACGCCATTTCCCCGTAGCGGTAGGCGGAGAGGATAGAACGCCATACCACTCTGTCCTGACAGACTTCCGTTGCTTCCTCTACATTCATACATCTTCTCATGCACATACGCCGATTATTCCGACTTTTCACATGACCACTTTCAAGTACTTGACGTACTTGGTAAAGCCATGTCTTTTTCGGCCTTCCGCGCTTCTACATCCAGGCACACTTGCATTTAAACTTCTTTTAGCCGTTCTTTCATCACTCATTCGCTCCACATGACCAAACCATCGTAAAAGCCCTTTCTTAATTTTGTCGATAATGCTTATCTCAGCCTTGTACTCTGCTCTAATTTAGACATTTGTACACCTATCATACATAGTCTTACCACACATTCGTCCGAGAGATCGCATTTCAACAGCATTCAGTCTACTTTCATCCTTCTTTTTCCAACACCACGCTTCACTACCATACATAGTGGTTGGTACCAGAACTCCGTTGTGTACTGCCAATTTTGCTTCTTTCGATAAGTTCTTATTGGCACTATCGATTTCAAGGCACCATTAACTCTGTTTCCGGCACTAACCCTTCTCTCAATGTCCTTATCCACATTTCTGTCTCTTGTAAACATACTTCCCAAATATACGAATTCTTCAACCTGCTTCAATCTGTCTCCATTTACTATAATATTACATACGGTCATATTCACATTTCTTTCAAAAACCATCACATCATAATGCTTAATCATTTTATTAAGTTCTTTGGAAATTAATAATAGTACTCATATTCAAATGTTAAATCAGACGTACACATAAATGTGTACTTTAAAGCACAATTTTTTTGGTCCATTTGGTCCAAGGCAAGTAGTCAAAGAATTAAGAAGTAATTATTATAGCTTACCAGTTGTTGGTAACATTATCACTATTTTCTGTGAGTTCATTTGAAGGCAATTTGCAGTAATGTTTTTGTTTGTCAGTTCAACACCTTTAGGTAAACCCGTAGTTCCGCTGGAGTATGGAAGGAATACTGTATCATCTCCATTTCTTCTCACTTCCTTCAGACAGTCTGTATTTTCAGCGAAATTCTCGGCGAATTCGGCAAATTTAATAGTTCCCTCTGGATGGGGAAGTTTTGTGTCGCATTCGGCAATTATTATGGGAATATTTTTCTTCATATTGTTGGTTGCAATCTTCACTTGATCATAACATGATGCTGTTGTTACCACTACCTTCGCTCGTGAGTCTACTAATTGTCGTTCAACTTCCTCTGTAAAAAAAGTTCTGATGAGTATTATTCGAAGACTTAATCATATTTATTTTATTTCTGGTATGGTTTTCTGTAAGGCATGGAATAATGTACATATTAGTAAGAAATACCATACTACAGCAGTCTATATTTTTCTAAAGGTTTTTTGGCACATTGCGAAGCAAGTTTAGTTTTTTCGCTTTCCAATTAAGTTTTAATGTACCTAAATTACTTATTTGGGAAACAAAAAAACAAAGTTCTTCAAATAAGTTTCTTTAATTTGAAGTGGAACTTCGGTGAGTTGGGTAGAATGATGGCCACACAGTCTTCGTCTTGCAGTTTCAGTTTGTTAGGTTATATTATACCAGCAGTGTAGATGGGGTTGACCGTGGTCGCTATACAGCCTGCCTGCACAGCTCCCAGGGTGGCCAGAGGGAACTCAGGGGAGTTGGGTAACATGATGGCCACACAGTCTCCGTCCCACAGTTTCAGTTTGTAAGGTAATATTACACATACCAGCAGTGTAGATGGGGTTGACCGTGGTCACTATACAGCCTGCCTGCACAGCTCCCAGGGTGGCCAGAGGGAACTCAGGGGAGTTGGGTAACATGATGGCCACACAGTCTCCGTCCCACAGTTTCAGTTTGTAAGGTAATATTACAGCTCCCAGGGTGGCCAGAGGGAACTCAGGGGAGTTGGGTAACATGATGGCCACACAGTCTCCGTCCCACAGTTTCAGTTTGTAAGGTAATATTACACATACCAGCAGTGTAGATGGGGTTGACCGTGGTCACTATACAGCCTGCCTGCACAGCTCCCAGGGTGGCCAGAGGGAACTCCAGGGAGTTGGGTAACATGATGGCCACACAGTCTCCGTCCCACAGTTTCAGTTTGTAAGGTAATATTACACATACCAGCAGTGTAGATGGGGTTGACCGTGGTCACTATACAGCCTGCCTGCACAGCTCCCCCAGGGTGGCCAGAGGGAACTCAGGGGAGTTGGGTAACATGATGGCCACACAGTCTCCGTCCCACAGTTTCAGTTTGTAAGGTAATATTACACATACCAGCAGTGTAGATGGGGTTGACCGTGGTCACTATACAGCCTGCCTGCACAGCTCCCAGGGTGGCCAGAGGGAACTCAGGGGAGTTGGGTAACATGATGGCCACACAGTCTCCGTCCCACAGTTTCAAGGTAATATTACACATACCAGCAGTGTAGATGGGGTTGACCGTGGTCACTATACAGCCCGCCTGCACAGCTCCCAGGGTGGCCAGTCCGGGGAGTTGGGTATGGCCACACAGTCTCCGTCCCACAGTTTCAGTTTGTTAGTATATTATACATACCCGCAGTGTAGATACACCGTGGTCACTATACAGCCTGCCTGCAGCTCCAGGGTGGCCAGAGGGAACTCCAGGGAGTTGGGTAACATGATGGCCACGCAGTCTCCGTCCCACAGTTTCAGTTTGTAAGGTAAGCTATGGCCAGAGGGAACAGGGAGTTGGGTAACATACCAGCCCACAGTTTCAGTTTGTAGATGGGTAGATTTGACCGTGGTCACTATAAAGCCTGCCTGCACAGCTCCCAGGGTGGCCAGAGGGAACTCAGAGGAGTTGGGTAACATGATGGCCACACAGTCTCCGTCCCACAGTTTCAGTTTGTAAGGTAATATTACACATACCCGCAGTGTAGATGGGGTTGACCGTGGTCACTATACAGCCCGCCTGCACAGCGCCCAGGGTGGCCAGAGGGAACTCAGGGGAGTTGGGTAACATGATGGCCACGCAGTCTCCATCCCGGAGTTTCAGTTTGTTCCTGAGGCAGGCAGCAAAGGCAGTCGACATCTTGTGCGCTTGTCCGTATGTGTATCCTTTCCCTGTTATGCCGCATACCTTTGAAAATATAATAATTTGAATTCTAAAGAAATTCAGATTTCACGCCTCGGATAAATCGACATTCTGGGCCCCAATCAAATGACTGCGTGAACCTCGATTGATCGGCCGTACGGACCTTAGGCTTTACTTCATCGGGGCCCATATTTCATAGTTCAGACCAACTTCGTTTGTGTTTTTGGATGGTACATACATGCGCAGAAATCTTTAATTGGTTTCAATGAGATTGTTCTACAATTATAATAATATGGAGGGAGAATAAACTAAGATAGTTGTCGCTTACATTTTTATCAAAGGAAAATGAATCACAACGACTACGGAATTACCTGATAATTAAAAATATTTGAATATCGTACAAATTAACAGCGTTTCCTTCCGTATAATAATGTATGCAGCAACGTCAAACAAATTTTGAATATTTATGTCATAGTTATTTTTCGAACCACGGTTTTCTGATAAATCGTGACTTTTCTAGTCATTCTAGTTTTGTCATAATTTTCCGGTGTCATTTTTAAAAAAATTTACCTTTCCCATTCTTTTTAAATTGAAATAATACAAATAAACGCAAAACACTTCACTGTGGTATATTGTCTACGCACTGCTATTAATTTTTTTACATATTATATTAAAATATTATCCGATCAATTTAAAAAAAATGATTAACTCTTGATAAAGTAGCACGTATTGTTTCGAAACCGGTTTGTAGATTGAGATTAATAAAGTTTAGTAGTTATACAGAAATAATAAAATAATTCAATAATATTTCCGTTTACATGAAAGGACTTGCATCTGAAATACCTAATATCAAAAATCTGCAATATGTACTTAATTCTCACACTAGAGAACTTTTACTGTTCTCTTATTTTATGAAACCGTATTTTGTATGAGTTGTTAATAATTATGTTTTTTTGTTTAGTAATGAGTAATCGATGTGATTATTTATGTGTAATAATTATTCTTTGTTATGTCTAAACTATTAATATTTTATACAGTGTTTTATATTAGATAAAATAAATAATTCAATTGATAAAGAATATTAAAATAACTTGTTCAGTTTGTTTTCGAGAAGCAGTTGTTACATTGTCTGCAATATTTGTCAGTTCCTTATTATTATTAAACTCGAGTGAAGAGAATTTCACATAGTCATCGTGGTTCAAAGGTAGACTGGAACTGTATGTAGACTTTCGAAGAAGTTTTGTTTATTATGTATAAAAAAAGGTGTGATTTTCATATTATTATTTCACGTGTGATACCTTGGACGAGTACAGAAGCGTAAGATTGATCATCCTACCTTCATGTAATAAAATGGTCAGGTTACACTGCATTTGGTGTACCATGCAGTGCCCTATGCACCATTGAGTGATGAAATGTTAGTAAAGTTATCTTTCAAACTTTCGAATTTAAGTATAGAATCGAGGACTCGAGGAGAGGAATCGAGGAGAGAAATCGAGGAGAGAAATCGAAGGGAGATGAGGCCTTCTTTCTAGTGCAGAGAATTTCCTTCTTTCTAGTGCAGTTATTTTCAACGTGTATAATCAAAATATGTTATAATTTATTCAAAGAAAAATAAAATAAAAGCCATTTGACTTACCACTGCAGTTTTATCAGCCCACTTATCCAAGCCATTCCACACATATTCAGAAATAACACAATTCGGAACCACAATATCCTCGTAAAACGACGATATCACATTCTTCTCCGTAGCGTGGTTAAAGTGCCTCCTTGGAACTGAACTACACTTCGCTTTCCTGACCAGACTTCCGAGGGCGACTCCATTCCTTGCCTGAATCGACAAGTGCCTGATGCAGACCGTCCTCCCCAGTGACCTGACGGAGCTGATTACTGGTTGGAACATCGTAGGAAGAAGAAGAAAAACAGGGCTTGGATATTCTTTGCTCGCAGTCTCTCTCTGTAATGAAGAATAAATAGGACATTAGTAAAATTATCTTTCAACCGTTCGACTAATCTAATCATTTTCACGTTATTGGATTTATATGGATTCCGTGAATTATTTTGATATCTTAATGAGGTGACAGGAAAGCATGATGAACAAAAATTGTTCCGGGCATTACTGGATAGTAGATTATTTGTTTACGTAAATTCGCAGTAATTTACACTTGGAGGAATCACTAATATATACACCGTGTCCCACGATGAGACCGCGAAACTCCAGAGGGTGATTATTCATGATATTCTGAGAAAAAAATCTTAGTAAAGTTTTTCAAAAAACTCAATTCTAATTTCTTAAAAAAATTATTAAAATATGAATAAAAAAAATCACGCGTGTAATACCGTCAATTTTTGAACTGGCTCACACCACGTGACCTGCACCAATAAGCGCGAAGAAATCACATATTTTTGAAACTTAAACTAAAGATTCAGATATGAAATTCGAATTTTGAATGTTCGTACAAGGCGTACCAGAGCGGACCTCCACTCCTCCCCGCCCACCGCCACCCCGCCGCCGCTAGCACTTCAAACAAAAGCCAGTATTACACTCGTCGCTTTTTATGAATACTTTTTTTTAATTAATTATTGGAAATGCCCGGATCTGGGTTTTTTTCTCAGAATTCCATGAACAATCACCCTCCGGAGTTTCGCGGTCTCATCGTGGGACACGGTGTATATATATCATCATAAATTTACATAATATCATCCATTGAATAAAAACATAGCTCTTATTATGTTCATATGAATATATCTGAATCCATAATATAAAATAAAACATATTTAATTACTAGGAATACTTTTGGGGCAATACAAAATGATCGGTTTTTCGTTGGGTTTTCCGTATTTTTCCTTGAATTAAAAAATATGTTTAGTAAAATTTATGTTTATATCTCTATTTTTATTTCTTAGGCGCATTGCGCATTGATAATGCATGTCTAGACTTGATAAGATTGTAAATATTTTTTTATAAGGGTAAATTATTTAAAATGTTACGTAAATAATACACCGAAAAGAGATACTTATCATTAAACATTTAAAAAGAAAATTGATTAAAATTATTTGATTTTATTTATTTATTATATGTATTTTTAGTGGATATTTTTTTATTCCATCTTAAATGTGTTGTGATTTTATTAAGTATAACTAAGTATGTGAAGAAATTCCCTATTGGAGAGGTCCAGCCTTAATGCACATTTGATTACTCTGAATCTAAATGTGTGAACAAGATCTTCACATTTTACTGTTTATTAATTGATAAGTGTAAACATACATAAGTACACAGAAATGCGCAAGTCATCGTATTTCTGTTATTACAAGCAAAGCTATCAGTTATTGTTTAGTTTTTACGATAGACATAATAAAAAACATCTAGATCTAAAAAAAATGTTAATGAAAAAAAAAAATTAAGGATATTTTACTGGGAATGTGTATACACGAATTAATACCCAGATGCAAATATATTATCAACAGGAAATTTGGTATTATAACAACTGAATATAAAAAAACTGCAAGCAAACAAAAATCGAATATGAGGAACTTAATAAACTTTTTACTAAAGGCACAGTGCGAAAATTATGTAAAAATTTAGTACCATTTATGAAGAATTAATTATTGTTTCTAAAAAACCCCTTTTTATTATCGATTTTAGTAAAAACAGGCACTTTGGCCGAGTTTTATATAACCTACAATTTGCATAGCATAAATATGTCGGCATGAGTTTGTTTTCGAGTTATATTATTTTGTTATTAAAAATTATGATATAGAAACAAACCAATTACGTGATATTACAATGTTAATACTCAAATTATACGTTAAAAACGTACACGTATTTATAAAACCATGAAAAAATATGTTACTAAATTTTTAATATTAAAGAGAGATAGAAAAACCCGCAAAAAATATCATACATTATTGTAAACTGATTTTATTAATTTTACAACTTTTTAGTGTTGGACTATGTACAGATTGTAAAATTGCAAAAAAGTTTTATGTTTATTTGTGATACAAAATTTTTGATTTGTGAACAAGGTAAAATGTGGATATATAACTATGCAGATATAATGACATTACTTCAGACCCAGGTACTCTTATTTCAAGGTTTAACTATGACTTTAACATTATTTTTATACTACAATGGTAGAATAGATTTTTGTAATCTGAGGATTCTGCAATTATTTCTGCATTACAGTATCTCACCATCAACAAGGTTAATTAACACGGAAAAATTAATCACAATTCAAAACTCTGGAAAAATAATGTTGTGTTAACTGTAGTACTTTTATACAAATTCAATATTGTGAAGATGTGTAGGTAATCGTTGTCATGTTATTTACTTGAAGGTTAAATTTCAACTAATTATTTTAATTAAATATACATTAGGTACCTACATATTATATCTTCATAATGTACCTACCTGCAATCTTAATTATTACGTTCCTGCACTACAGGTTTTTCCGTTCAACCTTGTTCTTTTCATATTCGCGATAGAATTTTATATTAAAATCTTTAATATTATGGTATTAAAAAGTAAAACATTGGTCTACGTTTATAAACGTTGGAGTGTCTCAGTAAGGTATGCATTAAAAATAATTTATAATTTAAATGAGATAAAATAAATAAATATAAATAAGTAGAAAATACGTTAATTTACAACTACTAAATAGTCTGCATCTTCCTTTCAACAAGAAAAAGAGTGTTGGTTTTTACTGGATCATTTTATAAAAGTAAGAAAAATTGTTTTCTAATAAAAAATAATAAAAGCAGGGTCTGAGAGCCGATTAAAATTGACCTGAAGGGCTTATCTAGAAGGTCGGGTGACAAAGCTAAATAGCTAAACGCTGTAACCTCAAAAAGTGAGTTTTTAGTAAATCGCGTTTACAGTTCTTTTCGTCGGTAGAATTTTCTTGATTTATCGTGTGTAAAACATTCCTTATTTTTTAAATGTAAAGAATAAAAGTCTGATAAAAAATCATATGACATTCGAAGGCAGAATGTTCTCATGTATTTAATTTTTTTTAAAATAATTATACTTTGAAGGTATACTAAAAAATATGGAAATAACTGTGTTAGAAAGTAGAAAACAGGTTGTAGTAAGAGTAGTTTTCGAACGGAGGGATTCTGGTTTGCAGTCCGCGACTCTTAATTTCTAGAAACAGTACGATGTGATACTTGTTAAAAAATGAACATCAAAAACATGTATTTTTCTGGCGTTCATTAACTTTTTGTTATTTGAAAAACAGATTTCATGTCCAAGGACAAGTTCTGCATGTGTGTTGTGTCTACACAATATTGCACGTGTGTTGTGTATGTAGGTACTAATGCACGTATACAGTTTGTTCATATATTGTGGTAGGTGTAGGTGTTGTACATTCAACTTGTGAACTTTGAACAGTATGTATAAATATTTCGGCGAATTAAAGTTTACAACTAGTTTTATCCGGTTCCCAACTGAGTATGATTTTGATATCATTGTATTATGTAGGTCGTAGTAGGTACGTATAAGTATAATATGTATATGAATAAGCCTAAGTGATAAATAATGAAGTGCCTCCTAAAACAATTTAATAAATATATTGACTATTGACGTATCTTTTTGGCCCAAGTCATAAAATTTTAAGCTGCAATATTGAACTGATAGTATCGAAGTAGAATTATTTATGTGACGAATGATTTATTTTTGCAACTCATGACAACTCGTAACCATTTACCAGTACAAGTAACCAGTTATCTACTTAGAAAAAGTTATCTTGATTTGCTAGGCAGAATTTTTTGTGTTTCCATGTTGTTTTGTATTTTTTTATTCTAACAACCAAAAGTTGAAGTCTGTGTGCTATAGTAGGAAATTATTACAAATTAAAATAACATTTTTAACAACATTTTGAGCGTGTACAAATACTTGTAGACAAATTACTGGATTATACCCATGCTGGGCTGATATCAGATATTATTGATATCCCATCAGAGACAGAGAAACTCTGGAAACGAATGTGGGATCCACACCGTGATATGAACGTATGTGGGATCCACATTCGTTTCCAGAGTTTCTCTGTCTCTGATGGGATATCAATAATATCTAAAATAACATTAGCGGAAGGTAATTATCATAAATTAAATTTATGTCTTATCTAATCTACTGTTTAGACAATCGGAAGTAAAATGATCACAATCACAGATGACTATCGACGTGATAACGATTTCTCACCATGGATGTTTAACGTTTTCGCGATCACAATGGATCATCCGTTAAAAGTTATCGATCGAGATTATTGATTACCGCTTTAAATATGGAAAATACGCCAAAACTGTAAGTAAAGTAAAATAATTTAGTTTTATAGAGTTTTAATTGTTTGTGCACAATTTATCATGCCATTTATTTGCTTTAAATCAATTTGAGAAAGCAATAAAACAAAACATTTGTCCAAGTATGCCTTTCATCTATGGTGCTTGGCAACGCGACCGTGATATGAACGTTGTGATCGGTCAAACGCTTAGCACGTTTTTAAGCACGTCGACAATCACCTGTGATTGAGCTACTGGTTTACATCAATATAAGTTGGTACATTATTTAGTGTCGGACCACAGTTGTTTTTACTTATTTACCATTCACTTAAAATCTAATTCAATGAGGCAGTATAATGTAAGGAAGTTAAACGCTTCTCAAGGTCGTCATTACCATAGTTAAGATACAGTCCACGCGTCGGCTATGCGTAGTAAGTAAGACCCCACTAACACATAGTTCATGTTAATCTCATTTTATGGTAAACATTCATTCACTTCATTGTAAAATGTAATATTGCATGCTTACTAATAGTTTAGTAAGTACGTCTTATAATTTTTAGACCTGTAAGTATTAAGAATGTACCTAAGCTAATTAAGTTTGTATACGAGTATCTACATTCAGTATAGTTTATATTTATAATCATACATGGCTAAAACGTTGCGTAACTAATAATGCTACTTATGGGTTAATACCAGCTAATTTCCCCTAACAATACTCATGTTTCCATACATACGTATCACAAAAACGTGATTTATGTAGGTACTAGGTAAGTATTACATACGTATAATTTCAGTCAGAAAAAACCTACTCTTCCTAATCCCAAAACACACTTTGGTTGTTTATGTAGGTATTAAACAACACTGCTCGGGAAATACTAAGATGATTTTAAAGACCATAAAAAAATTACTGAATTTAAAACGAAATTTTATGATGATATCAGACATGTAAAAATATGATTTAAGATTTGAGATGACTGGTATATCAACATTTTATCGACGGTTTAAATCATTGAAATTTGGCAGTAAAATATCTGCCGTATATTAAATATGAAATAAATATTCGACGTTTATGTTTATAATTCGATTGATGCCCAAATTCTATCGAGCAAAGCTCAAAATTCCTTATCGATCGTCTTTTGTTATTCTATGCAAATAGTTTATCGACTCCAGTCAAAGGTATTTGCTAATGCTTCATTGTGATTGGCCGAACGAGGAGGCTTGGCGACTGTTTTAATTTGCCACATCATGTGTGTGTTGTACTGAAGATATGTGGTTAGGTTACTGATTACATTCTGCCTCACTTTCAGACGATATGTACATTTCAAGAGTACACTCTGCCTGTAAAAATAATCCTAGTGGATTTCTTCCTTCTTTCCTGCCCCTTATCTGCAAATAATGGTGCATTGGGCGTTTAATTGATACTTGGATTAATTTAACGAGCACAACAAGAGATATTGATAATCTAACCTCAGTTCAGATGTCTTGGGGTACCGATGCTGTGCCCTATGCACCACTGGGAGCGGATAAGGGAAAGTAGTAGTAGTAGTAGTATTGAAAGTTTTGGTTGACGTTTTGAGATTGACAGATCATAATTATTTATTTATTTATTATTACATTTCACACATTTAACAATCACAATAATGGGATGGCGACTCAATCAGTGGAGACCCATGCCAATGATCTGGCCCCGACTCACTAGATAGTCCAGTCAGGGCATTGTAGCATTATACATAAGTTTGATCTCACAAATTCAGAATTTACAAAACATTATTTTTGCCCACCAAATTTTAATAGTTACATAGCTATATTTTTGCAGGCATTTTCAACATATACACGACCCATTATATACCCATATTGTTATGTCCTTACTGAATAACCCTGTACCTACTATGAAAACGTCTTTAAAAATGTCTGGAATTAATATGATTCTTACAACAAATTAACAATTTTATTGCAATAAGCGTTCATTTATCATATGGATGGTTTTTAAGTGAGTTGAAAGTCTGATAAAAAGTAGCGGTGTCAATGATACCCACATTTTTATCTTGCTTTCGCAAATAAACAATAACAAATGTTATTTTATTTACAATGATATGAATGTATACACATTAATATAATTGTTTATTTATATGTATGGCAGGCATATAGCGGGGCAGGTTTGCAGAGCAAACATTAATAAATGAAATAAGGCTATTTTTTCTGTTCCAATACAATTTTGTGAGTAAATAAAATTCGTTTGTTTAGTTCGCATAATATTCAATTTACAACTAATCTGTGTAAAAGTTTAACACATTTAGTAATATTTATGCGATAAATTATGTTTCGCTTTCAAAACGGTGAAAATGTATCCGTTTCAAAACCAGTTTGTGAAGAATTTACCTTAACAAACGGGTTTGATTTGAGCTTCGTTAGTTTTAAACGGAAAAAGTTTGAAATAACATATGATTTTTATTAAAATGAACTAATACCTGCATCCGTTTAAAATATAATATAGGTAGGTACCTTACTCTACTATTTCATGAATCAATAAAAATATCTTATTAAGGACAAACAAATACTGGAGATATTTGTTAGGTTCCTACATGTAAGAATGTAATTATATTAATACTTTGCCTAAAACTTAACTAAATTGAAAAATGGTTTTTTTACGGTTAACTTACATTAGATTTAATTTTTGTCGTATAGAACAGGCTTATGAACAAAAAGTAAACTCTGAAAACTTTGTTTTGCAGTCAGCATATTTTTTTCAGCAATGACCCTATCTAAATAAAATTTTTTCGTTTAATTTTTTTGTTTATTTATTTCAAATATATATACTAAACGTATACAGAGTGTAACAGAACTCGACTATACATGCGGGAAACCAGTGAAACATTAATTGGAGTCTTTTTGATTTGTCAGGAGTTTTCGAAAAACATTGAGTACAAAATTGATTTTTTTTTCGATTTTTTTTTACAAATTGTTATCAAATAATTTGTATATGTTACTCAAATTAACGTATCCATAAAGGAAGCAAAATTAAAAAAACGTGTTTTTTTAAGAAATGGAGACATTCTTTTTACTTAATCTGCCATAGTTATGAAAACTTTTGTGAGAAGAAAAAAAATTTTTTTCAAGCTTAGATTAAAAAGTCATAATTACTCAATCGTTTCCATATGTATGTTGATTCACTGGTTTCCCGCTTGTACATCGAGTTTTGTTACACCCTGTATACAATACAAACAAAAACATGTCCTACTGAGTTGCCTACTGCAACTCAAAAATCATCTTAAAAGAAGTGATGTAAGCTTATGTTTTATAAATAAATTGTTTGAAAAAATGCATGGTACAAAAACACGTTAAAAATGTATAGTATAAACTACGATTTAGAACTTGGGCTCATCCATTTTAATTACAATATAGTATCAATTAGATAATAATGATTACTAGTTGAGTTTCGGCTTACCGGTAGTAAAGTTGTTTACAAACAGTAAAATTATGCGGCGAGATAGTATCGTTTGCCGGCTGTAAAAACAAGTTACGGAACACAAAACTAAATATTTTCGTATCGAATCTCGAACACAGCACTCGGCTAACGCGATGTCTGGCGACTACCGCTAACGACTAACGACTTACGACTACTAACTACTAACTACTAACACTGTGTACTGTGTATGCGGGTATATTGTGTATAGTAGTTTATACGGCCCATACTGGTTCAGGTAGGTATTATACAATTTGTGTTTTGTTGATTTTGTACCGAAATAATATTATTTAGTACAGCCAAGAGCGGTTGTCATTGGTTTGTAAAGCTTCGTACATTCGTGAGTTAATTAAAAAAAATACATTAAAAATATTATTTTATAATTTGACATCTCAACGAGAATTTTTGGAAGGAATATGGATATCTAGTTCGTTAAAACAGGGCTTATGACCTGTCATTGGCTGGGCTAAATGGCCACGTTGATGTATTACAACAACATTTCCTATTTCACCTAGGATTTGATATTCCATATCTGCCAATTATCAGAACTTGTATTTATACAGTAAAATGGCGCGACGCTTCACATAACAAGCAAAACACAATGAAGAGTTATCATTCAGCGCGCGTTTCCTAGTAGGTGATATAATTCGGTATATTAATCTCACTTGCAATCATAAGGTTTCTGCTAAAATGCTTGGCAATTTTTTTAAATGGATGACAGAGTGTTCACACATGGAAAGCGTCAAATTGTAATTATTAGCCCGTAATGGGTGAAATCCAGTTTTTGTTCACAAGTTTTTGGACATACTCAAAATGTATGTTTATATTGTTTTTATACTTATGGAAAAGCATCATGTCTTCTGCGCTTAAATATTCAAAACCTATTTCTCAACACTAAAACCACACTCCACACACAGACCACAATGCAACATAAACATTTCAAATGCTTGTTTCTTCACTCTTCATGTCCTCAGAAATTTATTTTATACATTGTGTTGTGCACTTGATTGGTGCTATGTTATATATATAATTTTTAATCTCAATTTATTGTACCTACATAGCTCTGTGTGTATAACATTAAAAAATCTAAATAATAAAAAAGAAATAAAAAAAAAGCTGGCGGCCGATCGCTTGGCCTGGAGGCAGTTTGTGGATTCCATATGCTCCACATAGGGAACGGATATGGTATGAAGAAGAAGAATGTAAATAAGTACGTAACATAAGTGTCTTGGTAGGATTTTTACCTGTAAAAATGATTACAGTTATCATGTTTCTACTCGTATGTCTTATCTCTTCTCTCATTTATTTATCTTGTGTATTCTCATTTTATTTTAGTGGTAAGTAAAAAGTAAATATACTAAACTAAATATAAAAAATTGCTTAGGTAGGTACACATATAAATAATATCTCTTCTTGTGTATAATGATCAGGCGAGTGAACGATCATCAAGATCTTGATTATTTTGGTGTAAGGATGTCTTTCTTTATAAATCAGCTGAAGAATCTGTATAGTTAGCTTATGCATTTTACTTAATTTAAAAAATGTATTCATTGTCTTTGCTTTTTATTTCTGTGTTTCTATAATGTTTATAATGGACTCTGTCCGTAAATAAATAAATAAATATCTATAACTAACAATGTTGAGGAATTACGCGTTTTATAATAATATTATTCCATATTATTGTATTGTGAATTGTGTAAAATTACGTCCTATGTAAAAAAGAATAAACAACTATCTAAGTAGGTAGTAAAGGTATTGTTAAAAGATGGCGGGGATTGTTTAGAAGGTTATTGTATATTTATGTTTACATCACAATGTTTCGTGTAGACGCAACTTTACTTCGTCACCTCACTTGTTTTGTTGATTATTTCACCGGCAATAGGGTCACCACACTGTACATAGAAAGAGACATTGAAATTCATATTATCGTACACAAACACTAATACATGAACAAAACTCGCAGAACAACCCGAAAACTGGTGAATCTACATAATATTTAGAGTCGAATGTGTAATATGACTTTTTAATCTGAGCTTGAAAACATTTTTTTGACGTGATAAAGTCTAATGCTGCACACACGAAAAAGTAAGAGTCATTGTCACGTTCCGCCTGAGCCGAGTGTGCAAGCGAGAGCGCGAAACAAGAGATAGAGAGGCACGATCGGCCTAAGCGTTCGGTTTGTGACGCATCTATCTCTCTTCCACTCCATCGGCCGATGCGTCCGAGTTGAAGGGAGACAGCAGCAGCACACAAGCTACAAAGTGAAAGTGAAATTAACGAGTGCAAAAAAATGATAATTTTAGAAAAAAATAAAATTTTCAATTAACTCCTGCTTTGTATTATACAAAATAATGATAATTCAGTAATAATAATTCAATTCAATTCATAAAAGTTTGCTATTTTTCATCAATGTTTTCTTATGACGCTATCACGTAAAATTATCGACCGTAAACCGACTTTATTTTCTTCTCATAAAGGCTTTCTTAAGAATGGCAAATTAAGTAACATTGCACAAATCCTTGTTAAAATGTGGCTTTTTCATTCTGTTTTCTTCATGGCTAGTATTAATTTGACTAAATAATTTGATAACAATTTGCAAAAATTTATCGAAAAAAAACGACTCTAAACATGACGTAGATTCACCGTTTTCCCGTTTGTACATCGAGTTTTGTTACACCATGTATAAGTACTAGCGTCTTCTACCACTACTACAACGTTCCTTTATCCGCACCCAATGATGCATAGGGCAATGCATTCGTACACCATAGGTAATGTAACTTGAACATTTTTATAACGTGCCTCTTGACTTGACTCATCTCAACTTTATTTGCAATAGGTAATTACATTAAAACAAGCACAGCAGAGTTGTGCTGTACTTAGGATTATATGATATTTAAGGTGGAATCTGGCCGAAAGGAGAATTTTTGAATACTTTCTAGTTTGGCGAGATGCCAAAATGACAAGTGAAAATTCTTTCTTTATCAACAAATATTGGGCTGTTTGATGAAAGAGAATTTTTTTTTATTTATCAGTGGACACTCCATTGAGACCCTGACCGCGGATGCACGGGTGGATGTCTGGGATGGGGGGCCTGGCGAGGCGGGATACCGGTCTCCACACGGGTGGTTGTAATTACTAATAAATAATGATCGGGGTAGAAACTAACATCCCTACCACTGTTAATTTGGGCCGAATCTGCTTGGTTTGGGTGATGGAAACAATGACAATTATAATACATAAGCCGAGACGGTGGTAGGGGGTACAATGAAAGCATTTGTTCGCGTACATAATCGTAAATTCATCCGTATTTTTATCACACTAACAATCTTAAAATCGCGGTTTAGCTTGTTGAAAAAATCGGTAGAGTTGGCTGGACTGAAAAAAGACTCAATAGTCTTTAAAGCAGTCTAGGAAAAGGGTGGGGCTTTCATTGTAGTGGACACTAGATAGGTAGGTACACCAAGTGCAGTGTACCCTGATAATCTATTTTTTAAAGCAGAATTCAATTTATTTCACGAATTTATCAGCATTATGTAGCAGTGCTAGTTCAATGATCAATGTATCACGATGATGTAACACATTAAAATAATTGTTTTGTATTTACACCACTAGGAATCGAATCCGTAACCTCATGCACAGTAGCCCAACATGATTGATTACCAGGCAGCCGAAAAGGCGTTACTATAAATTTATTAATGACTAAACAATCGGGTTAGTAAAATGGTTACCCTACAATGAGTTTGCAAAATAATACCAGTTTTTATTCATACATTGTATGTTAGGTAAGTAAAGGAAAATATATGTTACTTTATGCTGAGATATGGAAAATGTCAGTAAAAATCTAAAAATTGAGTGAAAATTGTATGAAAATACTCACAGTCAACTTATAATAATACTCATCAATGTTAAATTTAATGTCGAAGAATTTTGCGGAACTTTGGACGACAATAATAAATAATTAGGTAGATATACTGCTTAGTTCTAGTAAAATGCACCTTGCACCTTGCACCCAATAAAGTAAGAGAAATACATTAATATGACAGCTTTATACTAAAAATTATTGTTCAAATATGCTGCTGATAAGTAAAAATTTATGCAAAAAAAGTTTTTAGAGATGTTGTTTTGAAAATGAGTTTTCACGCGTTAGAGGTCATTTATGACGTTTGTTTGGATTTTATAAGTAAGATGAAATGAATATTATAGATAATCAATGAAATCATTTTAAATTCTGTGCAGAAACAAATTGGGATCCCCTTGGTTTTATTTACGATTTTTATCAAAGCCGTATTTAAAAAAAACACCCTGATTCCATGTGTGGAAAAAACACCCTCGTTAAAACGTGCATTTCGTAATACTGGAATTTGCTATCAGAATTTAAAAAAATCAAAAACAGTCGAGTACCCGGTCTTAAAAAAAATGGTTAAAAAGAAAGGATCATGAAACTTGCGAACCGAATTACCGATTGCTTGGCTTAGAGACAGTTTGTGAAATCCATATGCTCCACATATGGAGCAGATATGGTGTGATAATGATTGTGATTATCAATAAAAATTAATACATGGTTAATTTTCCGACACATGAAATATAAATTATGCATGGTTGATTTTCGTCATGTTTAATTTTGAATTTATACATCGGTGAATTTTCCGACGTTTAACGTACCTCCATGATAAGTTTTCCGAATCTTGACGCATAATTTACCTAAGGTAATTTTACTAAATTCTAGGATTTATTGATGATGTATTTATGTAACCGATGCGACGTTTTCATATCTGCCATTAGTTATGTTAATATTGCAAGATTTTTATACCTAAAAAACAATTGTGTTTGCAGAAATTAATTACTATTTATATTCCTTATACTGCTTCTTACATCACACTATAAGGGCGGAGGGCGGAGGGCGGAGCAGTAAATAATATACGATCTCTTGGGAAATTTACAAAATTTTATTACCCAGTTTATATAAAAAGAAGTAACATTTTGGCAGTGAAAGAAAACTGATATATCTTTAATTGCTTACGGTGAAATGAGATGAAAAATTTATGTGAAAACCACCTCACCTAAATTTACTCATATTAAAAAAAAAAACGGTTGTATTAAATCTTTTGACACATCTAGGAGACACCTGTAGCTCAATCATAGATGAATATCGACGTGCTAAACAAGCGACGTGATAACGATTTCTCACCACGGACGTTTAACGTTTTCGCGATCACAATGTATTATCCGTTAAAAGTTATCGATCGGGGTTATTAATTACCGCTTTAAATATGGAAAATACGCCAAAACTGTAGGTAAAGTAAAATAATTTAGTTTTATAGAGTTTTAATTGTTTGTGCACAATTTATCATGCCATTTATTTGCTTTAGATCAATTTGAGAAAGCAATAAAACGAAACATTTGTCAAAGTATGCCTTTCATCTATGGTGTTTGGCTACGCGACCGTGATATGAACGTATGTTAATTGTGATCGGTCAAATGCTAAGCACGTTTTTAAGCACGTCGACAATCATATGTGATTGAGCTACTGTTCTCAAAATTGTAGCCTGCTTAATTTTATTGGGCCCTAGTTAGGCGCCACGATTTGCAGCCATAGAAGAGAACAAGAGTGACGCAGGCGTTACAAAGCCGATTTTTTTGTTCTGTTTTGTTGCAATCCGTCGGCAGTTTACGTCAGAATTACGGTACTTGGTTTTGAGGCAGTTTTGCGGAATCCATATAGGAAGCGAATATGGAATGATGAGGATGATGATTAAAGCTTTTATTATTAAATTAAATTATGCATTAAGTGTATAAAAAATACATCGAAAAACGTCGTAAAAAAGTATGCACTTTACAATTTATAGCATGTCGTAAAACAGCACGAAAAATCTGATTTTTAGAAACAAACTGTGGGATTGGGTAAAATTTAAAGACAGAAAAATCATTGTGCACGTAAGAAAATAAGCTTGAAACGCTAAACAAATAAAATGAAGTAGAAAACTGTATAAAAGTCATTGTAAATTTAAGATTTAGGATTTAGTGTACTATATATACTGCGTCAAGGTTTTCTGACAGCTTTTATACATTTGTATATTATTTTTAGACCATTAACTTGTGTATTGAAATAATATCTATAATATTTACTTACCGTAACAAACAAACTACCAAACTGTTACTGCATTCTTTACTTGAACATTTTCGGTAGGTAAACTTTATTTTCTTTCAAATTTTCTTCATAATGTAAGAAATGCCGAAATACATTCCAGTTTTCGAGAAGAAAAATAGCGCAGTTTCAGTCATAATACCGAGTGGAATTTAAAAATTCATATATTTTGGGTAAAACGCCTCAGAAAGAGGAATAATATCTTTTAATTTGCGTGAAAATGTTCAAATGAGAAAAAAACTGAAAAGAAATTGCGAAATGATTAATAACGAAATTAACATTCAAGACCTGAATACCTTTAGGCAGCTTTTCGGGTTTTTTCATTACGGAAGGGATGCAAAAATGAACACTTTTACTCGAGAACTTTTTTTTGAGAACATTCATTACAAACATTCCTATGGCTTTCGGTATTTTAAACTATACTATTAAATCGAATTGTTTAATTTTAATTTTTGTACACATGTACCCATACCTCAAAGGTACGTTTCTATACAGCTTGATGTTTAAATATTTTAGACAGTATTTCTAACTAATTTGTAACGACATGCGACAACTATATAACAATATTAAATTTTTTATCATCTGAAAAGCATATTGGTTTGCATTGTGCCGTTATGTAAGCTTTAACACATAATTTAAGCATGTTACCTGTTCAATTATTCTTGTTTAAAAATATATATGTAGGTAGTAGGTATATACTTAATTTTAATACTAAAAAGTTCGCTTAGGTTCGTAATTGGTAGGTATACTTAGTTTAAAAAACTTATATTATGTATGTATGTATTATACAACAAATGATAACATATAAAACAAGCATAACAAAAAACATCTACATAATAATACATAATTTACTAAAATATATTATGAACAAATGTGGAATGTAATAGAAATCAACGTTTTAATCCACTAAACAGCCTTTACTTTATGAAATTTCATATGGATAAAAAATGAATGATTACATTATCATACAAAAATATTTTTTAATTCAATAAAGATTTTTCATTTGCGGTTACTATCTACTGTACTAAATTCTTTAATAAACTTGTAATTTTTAATAATGTTCATCAAGTTGTGTGTTTCTACTGACATCTATATTCATTTGCTGAAAGCATTTTCAATAACCTTTTAAAATAATATCTTTTGCATACTGTCGCAAGATGACATATGAATTAAAAATATACACACACACTATTTATTTTTATATTATGTTTGTTCCATATCTATGTATGTATGTAGATAAAAATATCTGTTATAATATAATGTCATATCGAGTATAAATATTGTAAGTTGAATTCGTAAATTGTAAACAAATAAAAAAATAGTAACCTCATTGGCTAGAGAAACTACCGCCATGAAATTAAATTTTAATGTTTTTATGTTAAAATTAACATTTTAATATTACTTTGTGTTTCATGACTAAATTTTCAACAAAACAAAAATATTTTGAAAAAATTAGAAGCAATTATAAATTGAAATATAACTGTGCATAAAATGCCTTTATTATAATTACATGGTATGTATTTCAATTGCACCCATCCGATATTTAATTTAAAAAAAAACAATACCCAGTAAAAAGATAATTTTTTCATTGTTTACAAAAAACACTGGATAATAATCCGATTTTTCAAAAGAAAACAATGCAATATAATGTATTTTATTTAGACGCAATTTTGATACATCTTTTTATTTCAAAATGCGTAAATATGGAATTTGGATGGTAATATTTAAAATATCAACGTTTGATATAATTTGTTTTGTCTTTTTACCGACATAAAACTGGCTTACCTTCAGATTGAAGTGAAATTTGGCGGGAACAGAAAATCGATCAGTTTTAAGGTTAGGTTTACTAACACAACTCTCTTAGAAATTGAAAAAATAAATACAATCATACGTTTTTGGAAATGTTATTATGGAATAACGAGACAAACCGTAAATCTTTTAAGTTACTTGACACGATTAGTTACTACAAATTTCTCAATCGCTTAGAAGCGCTGGTGTAGCTTCGATTTTCCAAAGGAAACGCGAACAAGGGAAATTAAAGCCGGCGTAGTCGATTTCCGTAAGAAATATTCAAACTACAAGCGAAAATAGCCCTAATATAACATGTATTTACTGTGTATTATCGCTCAACTTTATAAATGGTTGAGGGATGTTTTGTGATTCGTGTTCGTGCGCTTTCGACTGTGTTCGGAAAAGATCGGAAAATTCCGGAAACGCTACCGTAGGGGTGTATCCAGTTTGTATCGGATGGTAAAACAGTTTCCTACATTGGGGAAATTCAGTTTTTTACAAGAATTTGTTTCGAAATGGTCGTGTCGTATCGATGTCAAAATATTAAGTGGCGTTTTAGTGTTATTATTTAATTTTTCGTTCGATTTAATCGTACAGTTCGAAATAATAACCCAATTCTAAGGATACAATTTATGGTAATAATCAAAATATCTATTAAAAATCAAATATTTATTTATTGTGATTGTGGAAAACGGTTGTATTAAGTTTATAGTGAAGAAACGCGGTGTAATAATTTTATATTATAGTGCTGGTAATATAATATTTACCAATAGAAAACAAGAAAAAAATGTCGGATCGATCGATCTCTGTAAATAAAATTAACATAAAAATAAATGCATAGTAAAAATTAGAGGTTAAATATATGAAAATGGCCGAGTCTAGTACTGACAAATTATTACGTTAATCCAATTCTCTCCAAAACATTTTATTTGTGTGGAACTAAAATCTTCTAATAATTAAACACGCTATAAAATAAACATTTAAGTAAGTACCAAAACATTATATTTATTAAAGTTTTAATCTAAGTAATTTCTTGGTACGTATTATTGAACTATTGAAAGCAATACTTGAATTTTTAAATATTTATTTCTTCAATGTCTTTGTAATAGACAATTATCATAATTATATGAGAGCAGTAATAATTTAAGAAGAAGCGAAACTAATACTTACTTTAAAATGTTGAACTTTAAGAGAATTATACATAATAAGTACCTAATTAAAAATAAAAAGTTTTTACAATTATAGTTTTTAAAATATGAGTGAAGAAATGTGGACGCATTTGATTGATTACTAATGTTTTCTTTGGATTATCTATAAAGGCATTTTTATATACTCTATCGTTTTTATCTAAAGATGATCTTTTAATATTATTTAATATTTTTTTGTTCGATTTATAAAATAAAGTAAAAAAAGAAAATGTAAGAAAGCCAACATATTTGAACTCGTTATATTTATACCCTTTGTTATTTAAAAAAAAATACTCATCACCTTTAAAATCAGAATATAATATAATTTAAATATGTGTAGCACTTTACCATTCTCTTTAGTGTGCGTAAAGGGTTCTCAGTAATCTAGGTGACCTGTAAATGCCGTTTATAATGACCCAACCAGGGTTTAAGTTGTATTACCAAACTCCCTTTGATACCCTTCCGAAACGTTGTTAGGGCGGTTTATAATAAGGCCCTTTAGCTGAAATCCTTATCATATATTTAAATACTTGTATCTAAATGCTAGTTACTAATACGTAAAATGATAAAAACGAATAAAGGCTGAAAACCTGCGAAGAATTCCATTTTAATTCAGAAATTGCTTTTGAGAATTGATAATACTTCAATAGAAGTATTTAAACATTTATTTTTAAGTAAAAAGAAACGTTTGCGTTCTTATAATATACTCGAATATTTAAATTTCAAAGAAAGCGGGAAACAAGCTGTGCTGGAGTGGGGTTCAAACCTCAAGATTCTAATCCGGAGTCCCCGAATCTACCACTAGACCTTCATTTAACGTTCTCCTTCCCAGGTATTGAACCCACGATCTCACACGCTGTGTTACATTATTGTGTGACTGTTTAAATAACAACAGTAAATATCTAAACACTTTAAATACGTTACTTTTGTATTAAATTGTTTATTATCCAATAACTATCCTCGTTATTTTCTAATTAACCCTCGGGAAAAAATAATTCGGAGATACAATTTTGCCCCTAAGTTAGTAGAAAAGACGTACAAATATTTAATTAACTATTATTGATATCTCAACAGAAACAGAGAAAAACTCTGGAAACAAATGTGGGTTATCAAGGCGTTTACAGGACTTATGACCTGTCATTGGCTGGGTTAAGTGGCCACTTGATGTATTACAACATTCCCCATTCCGCCCATCATCTGACAACCATGTATGACAAATTTTTGAAACTTGTATATATGTTGAGTTTGTACAGAAGAATCCACATGCGAGTTGTGTTTTCGACAAATTTTTAATATAAGTAATATTTTTTCCCTACAGTGACATCTGTTGAGAAGATAGATAAGCATTTTTTGGGCAATCTAACTTTATTGGTGTAGGTAAAGGTTCATCCGAACTTGATTACTTACTAGAAGACGCCTGAAGATGTCTCTCCAATTTTTGTTTGCTTTTAACTTTTATCAGTAAATATTTTTAACAACATTTTAAACGAATACAAATACTTGTAGACAAATTACTGGATTATACCCATGCTGCCACATCAGCCCAGCATGGGTATAATCCAGTAATTTGTCTACAAGTATTTGTATTCGTTCAAAATGTTGTTATTTAATTAACTATTTAAAACAGTTTTAGATTGTTCGTATTTAACTCTTTTGTAACAATGCAATGTTGCAATTTCCCACGTAAATGTAAACTTAAGTGTAAAAAAGTAGCAAGGAGAAAATGGGGAAATCCTGAATTTAATGGAATTAATTCGTGAATAAAGTAGTGTCTCCTTAGGTGAAGAGATAAGCCCATCGTACAAGGGTTGCCCAGCCAAGTGAAGGGCCATTAAAGGAGTAGAAATTTCCTAAGGCCAGGTGAATTAATGATGAACCGTGAGGAAGAGCGAGGAAAGAAGATTCTGGTCGGAAATTGGGTAAGATGAGATATTTGTGCAGAGGAAAGCACTCACACTGCATACATTTAGCAAAGAATCCAACCTAATATTAGTTAGTTTAACTCTGCACGTTTATTTTACCAAAGGTCACGTGAAACAAACAAGACATTTGATGTTTTTAACGATGAAAAACAATTCTTAAAATGTATGTAGTATGAACAACATTTTGAATGAATACAAATACTTGTAGACAAATTACTGGATTATACCCATGCTGGGCTGATATCAGATATTATTGATATCTCAACAGAGACAGAGAAACTCTGGAAACGAATGTGGGTTATCTAGGCGTTTACAGGGCTTATGACCTGTCATTGGCTGGGTTAAGTGGCCACTTGATGTATTACAACATTCCCCATTCCGCCCATCATCTGACAACCATGTATGACAAATTTTTGAAACTTGTATATATCCTAAGTTTGTACAGAATAATCCACCTGCGAGTTGTGTTTTCGACAGATTTTAAATATTTTTAATATTCTTTCCCTATAGTGACATCTGTTCAGAATATAGTTAAAGCATTTTTTGGGCGATCTAACTTTATTGGTGATGGGCGGAATGGGGAATGTTGTAATACATCAAGTGGCCACTTAACCCAGCCAATGACAGGTCATAAGCCCTGTAAACGCCTAGATAACCCACATTCGTTTCCAGAGTTTCTCTGTCTCTGTTGAGATATCAATAATATATCTGTATGTAGTATATTTGAAATAACACAATTTGGAATAATAATTGTAAGCCAAACTATTGTATGTCCAGTTTATAAAGTATGGTTGGCTGAATTCATTCTGTATATATCTCAAATAAAACTACACGGTAAACGTTTTTTAGAGTTTCATTTGCATCTTTCTCTACATAATCACAATTAAGATGATCGGTATGCTAATTTATCAAATATATTTTTAGGTTAGGTTTAACTTATATTATGTACTTGTATAGTGTATACACTTAGAATGGATTCTACAGAACTCAAAAGTGTGAATCAACATATCTTTGCTCAGAATGCTAAACGTCTGACGAAATAATCATATAAAGAATTTCAGCCACGATGTAAATCAGACCAAAGTTTCCTTTATTCCAGCCATTTCTTCCAAGAACTTCCCCTACGCAAATAAAACCTTCCACCCACTCAAGGCCAATTCCCATTTTCAAAGAAATTGATTTTCTCTACTTTTTCCCACTGGCACTCGATATTCCTAGAGAAAAGTGTCCTTACACTATTCGCCCCATTAATATCCTTTTTTATACCTTCTATATCTTCTATTGATGCCAGGAGGGTGGAAATATGTCTAAACAGCTGACTAACTTCTATGGTGAATTTATAGCGCGTATTGAGGGAGGCTTATTTATATCTTTTACTCCGTAACGAAAGCACTATTTTATTACGTCATATACCCACTTAAGCGAAGGCAGCCAGCAAAACTTTTATTGAATAATGTAATAAACCAACACATAATTAGCATGCCTAATTGCAATGAAATTTATTGATAATTGAAAAAAAAGTGTTCATCGACAGGTTTTTATTTTTAGTAAAAAAAATTGGGAAAGTGATATATTTTTTAGATCGCGGTACAGATTGACAATCTTTACTTAGCAGACAATTAACTTTTAACCTTTACTAAGAGAGACACACGCGATGTCCGCTTCTAATTTGATTTTACAAAGTGCTTCTGCTATTTCAAAAAGCATAAAATTAAAAAGGAGCACAATATAAATCAATGGTACCAAAAAAACACAAATGTTCAAAGAACAATGGTTTAAATGTCGACATCTTTATCAATTAAATCTCTGATTCTCTTTTTTTACTTTATCTTTACATTTCATTTTTGCTAGTTCTCCGTAAAAATTACATCTAACCTTTTTTCAGTTCACTTTCCTTCAACTTTTAACCTACAGATAAATCCTGGTACTGTAATTTTTTTCTCAAAATTTATACATATTATTATATTGATCGTTAAGTGCCCACATTATGTAAAATATATTAAACATTCCAAAAATATAAACTTGCAAGCAATGAAAAAAAATTTAGCTTCGCTTAATGTAACAAACGAATAGCAGATTTGTTCCTATACGGTGTTTTGTTTTCTGACAGTTTCTGGCTGCTCTTTAGGCCATAAGGTACACAACCCATAAATAATGTAGTACCTATAGCTAGGCAAACATTTTGTTTATTATTTATTACACGTAAGTAAGTGAACACGGAATAAACGAGAATACGAAATATTCATACGGCTCATTACGAAAACATACATGATAAGAAGATTTGTAGAAAGTAAATACTAAAAAAATCGTTATCCCCAAAAGGGTGAATATTGATTTTGAATGTAATTTAAGGACAGTTTTGAGCTACAATTATGGGCGTTTTGCAACTAGGATTGGACAATTTATGTATTTAGCTGTTTCAAATTTTGAAAATTAGTTTTGCGAAATAAAAAGCGCCTGGTACAAAAGTTTGAAAATAATGCATTTAAGAAAAGTTACCGCTAATTGATATAAAAATAAACATGATCATTTTGTTGTTTCTTAATATTCCGTGACTATGGTGACAATCTCGTGTTTGTTTACCATTTTCCTTTAAAAAATAAGAGTCATAAGTTTTTGTTTAATTTCTCGTTCAATAATATTTTTAGTTTAGCGTGTTGGATTCAAACATTATAACGATCATCACGAATTTTGAAAGCGATTCGATTGACAGCACAAAAGGGGTATAAAATAATATACGTCTGCGTATAAAACAAAATGACATTTTTAACCATACCAGCTGTCACATTATGTATAAATTTAAATGTAACCATTTTTAAAACATTATAAGTATGGTGGTAAAGTTAAGTACGTTATTTGACCTTTACGGGTCAAAGCAGTATCTCTAAACGAAGTTGGCTGAAAAGATCCCCTTTAATATATTTTTTTTAAATACTAAAATGATATAATTTTTTGATGAAAATGAATATAAATTGCTATGATCCATGAGTGATATTATTCTCTTATTTATGAGTCATAAAACAATAAAATACCAATGCCTACATAAACACTTAAGAAAAGTTTACACCTTAACCATGGTGATTTTGGATTTTGTGATTTTATATGAGTAAATCTAGAAATTTCTAGTATAAAATAAAATTAAACTTAAACTGCTGGGATTAAAGTTTTCAATCGCTTTAACTTAGAATCTGATCAAATTTTGGTAAAGCTTTTAGCTAATAAATTGATAATGTTCATTATTTTAAGTGCAAACTATCTACAATTTCATAAAATAATCGCATTCAACAAAAAACTTGAGGTAATTTTTTAAGTAGAGCTTCAAGCTTATCTATGCCTTTTGTAAAGATTAAAATCATTGTTACATTCCTAAGATTCAAAGAAAAAGACACGTTGTAAAAAATTCATTTTTTTTTTACAAAATCCGGTTTTAAAGGGTGTAAAAAGAAAAACCTTTTTAATTAGGGGGCTTATTTTAAATGCAAGTTTTCTCCAGTGTGGATATACTTAAGGGTGAGGTAGGTATTTCGTGTTTTAAGAAAATTTGCTATTTTCGGAACGATTTCCACAAGACACGCGAGACGAAATATTTTCAACAAAACCGTTTTATGTGTGTTTGTGTTTTACGTACCTACATATTTATATTGAGCTATATCTGTACACAAAGAAAATTATTTTATCGCGGGGTATATCTAGAATATCCATTTTATCTATTTATAATAGAACATGTCTATGCGAATAATATAAGAACACGTATTTAAAGATAATATCATATCTACCTATGATACGATAAAATTATGCAGAGACTAGGGAAAAACTCATGACAATGACTGAGGAAATTGTGTTCTCATAGATTTTTTCCCATGGAAACACTTCAAAGTGAAACAGAACATCGTATATACATAGGTGTGCGTTACGTTATAACCAACATTAAAAAAAGTATATCGGGTTTCGTTGCAATTTTTTTAAATGGTATTTTATTATTTTTATTTACGCCCAGAGTCTTTCTTCTTCTTTTTTCGCCACGTTCGCTCCTATGTGGAGCATGTGGACATCACTAGATCCCTCCAGGAGACCCTGTCACCAGCCAGCTATCTCGCATCCTCCCACGTCGAGCCCGCATCCATCAGCTCCGCCGAATACATCCGTAGGATGGTCATCGACGGTCTGCCAGGACAGCGGGATCCTGCAGGCGCAAAGAAGAAGCAGCTCGGGTTCAGGCTCTCCCGGGGCATCCGGAGTAGGTACATGCCCAAGCCAGGTCCAACGCCGCATCGTCACGACTCCAGTTATTGGAGGTTGCTGGGTCCGTTCCCTAACTTCAGCGTTGGTTATGAAGTCAAACCACCTAATGCCTAGAATCCTTTTCAGACACGTATTCTCAAAACTCAACAAGCGAGCATTCTGAGCTTTTGTGAGGTGCCAGGATTCGCATCCATAAAAGAGCACCGGCACAATGCAGGAATTAAAGAGTCGGTATTTTGTTTTGATCGAGTATAAACTGGAATTCACGCATCCTATCCAATCCTAGACGGATCGCGAGATCTTTTTAGCCTTTTTTAAACGACATATTAAACAAATTACCATAACATAGTGCACATTAATTAAAACATAAATAAATAATCAATTTAGTGATTTAATGGCAAAACCTATTGCTAATTGAAATTACCTAAATTATTTTTTTATAAAAAAGTAAATAATATTATAATAAATATCATGAATATAGTTGTTTTAAAAAAAACGCCCAAAACCAAATGACTTAGTTAAATATTATTAAAGATGGTTACAAGGCAAAGTGACAGAAGAAGTGAAGATATTATAAATGAAGTATAATATATTATGTATGTACATATGGTCAGAGCTTATTAACACTATTAGCCTTTATGTTAAAACTTTCTGTTTGTTGTAAAAAACCACGACGTAAGTAGGTACTTTCATTGAATTACGTTCCATAAATCAACTTACGGCGTTTATTGAAATTCCGTTACTCCACGCAATTTTTTTTCGTTTCATTTCCCTGTATACTAAATCATTCTATGAAAATATTTCGTATTAGCTTACTTACTGTGCACGCAGTCGTACATACCGTTTTATTTATTTTTATTACGGATTATTTGCTTTCCTTATGGCTTCCGTAATAACTATTTCCAAACCTGAATTATTAAAATATCAAACGTTGACAACTCTTTGTTAATATTTATTACAATTACTGTAAGTTAGATAATGCCTGGAACTACCCTCGCGAAAATCATAACATTATTACCCAATTATATACTGTGCCTTTGTTATTTCGTGGTAACAGTATACCCATTCCAAATTCAGTTTGTTCAGGAATCGTTTATTTATATGTTTCTTGTTGTGCATACATGTTTATGATATAATATTAATCGATTTTCTTTGTTCAGTCACTCCAGTTATTACAATTTATAAGTTCTTTGTTTTATTATTTTAGGTATTTCATTTTTGTAACGTTGTATTGGTTATTGTTTTGTCTTGTGAAAAACACATAAAGTAATAGTGGTTATCATATACCGTTTGTTTGAATTAAATCTAAAATAATTTAAAAACAGCTTTTTTAATCCATTTAGGTAAGTATTCAATTGTTTCAACAAAAAAAAAAAATTTTTGCAGTAAAGTATACCTTAATTAGGTTATTTAAAATAAACGAAATTATATATTAACTCAATGTTTGTAGCACTCACTTTGTAGTTTTCCATAATTATGAAATTAAACAACTTTTGTTTTAAACTACTTTTTTATTATTTAACACTCCAACCGGTTTCGGAGACACTACTCCTTCATCAGGGATTTGTATAAAAATAATTTTAAAATTAAGTAATAAGTCGCTAACTAAAAATCTTCAACATTTTTAGTTAGCGACTTATTACTTAATTTTAAATTATTTTTATACAAATCCCTGATGAAGGAGTAGTGTCTCCGAAACCGGTTGGAGTGTTAAATAATAAAAAAGTAGTTTAAAACAAAAGTTGTTTAATTTCGAAATTATATATCTTCTTTGTGGTTTTATAATCAAATACTCGCGTTTTTTTCAATTCATAAATTTCAAGTTGTAGGTTTGAACTACCTATTTACGTGTGCATATTGAAAAAATAGTTAAGATTGCTGATTAGTAGATAAAAGGTCAAGTATAGATTGATTTATTATTTAACTAATGATTTATTATCTCAAAAGAGAATCAATAACGTATTTTTGTCACTTTTTTGTTAGAATTTTATTCATTACATTTTTTCCTAGACTTTCTTTTTTCCTCCTTTCTTCTACTGTGAGTTCCATGACATAATAAAATAAAGGATTGGTTGATGGAAAAAAGTACAGTATGTTCGATGAAGTAATACTAATGGGAAATCAAAGGCAATAGATCAATAGTAGAACCAGGCCGAAGGTTGATACACTTTAGATGAGATAATAGCAATGTGAATGCGAAGTTCTAATGATAACATTATTTCACCCACACCCTATGTTTGCGGATATGTCGGCGCATAATGAACAATTAGATACGTACACATTTTAAATAAGTAGATACTTTTGTCGTATTTTTTTACAGTACCAACTAAATACTCTTTTAATATTCAGTGAAAAGCTTTAAATACGAAAGTTAAGAAGGTTTTTATTTTCCAAAGAATATAAAGAAAATTTTCTATGTTAGTGTAGAGCTTTTTACGTGGCTTTCAATACCCAGAAATACAAACTTTATTGATTCCATATCCGCTCTTTAGTAGAGCACATGCAGTCCACTAACTTCCTATGTTTTTTGTCAGCCACCCCTTCTGTCCCTTTTCGTAGGTTCCTACTTTAGTCAAAGGGCTAGCTGCCATAACCTTATGCCAGTTATCCATATTAAGCACAATCCTATCAGCAGCAGTCATCGGGAACTAGGAAACTTAATGCCTTGTAAAATAGGTACACTTACATAGTTGGCTGTAGGGAGAGATATGTATGTAATAGATAGGTACATTTTACAGGAAATTTTCAAGTTAAATTGCCTACGTTTAATGACGGTTAAACTACAGAGGAATACAATAAAAATATATCGCCGTTATGCCTGCATCATTGCAGGTCATTTATTAAAATTGTAAATTAAAATATATAAAGCTATAAAGTCTAAGCGGCTTGCGTTTGAAAATAAAAGTAAGATCAGGTCAGAGTAGGGTTTTCTATCCGCCTCACGTCGCGGCGCCGCCGCCGTGCCGACCGACGACCATTTTATGGGAAGGCCGCGTTCACGAGCGGCGAGCAAAAAGGAGCGAAGGATCGAAAAAACCTGATGTATTTATGCATTCAATTTTGAATTGCTCTTGCCACCCGCCGGCAGCGCTGCTTGTGTATTTTCTGTGGGACCTAAGACAATATAATTCTTTGTCTTGGTGTGGCATTCATTTTTGCAACTCTACAACTGCACTAGGTCTCTCTCTCACTTTTTTACGACAGCCATAACAAAAATACGTAATGTTAATAGAAACTATAATGTTTTGTTATTTGTAAGTACAAGTGTACAATACTAAATAGCAACCATCTTGGCAAAGAAAACTAATTTCAATAAATAAAGCGTTCAACTATGTTTTATCTCCATTTCAAGAAATTTATTACGAATTCGCCAAAGAATTCAGTTTTAGTCGTCTGTTAATGAAACTCTAAAGAAATATCAATTAGATAGGATCTCTTTAAGAGTATTTTTCAGTCAAACAATTTCTTCACTAAGCTTTCTACTTAGAGAAATAGTCTACTGATGTATTTAATGGTATCACAATTGAATTTTGTTTCAAGGAAGTTTCGTAAGGGGACTCCAAAGAAAATACAAGTTTTTTCTCTTTATCTACTAAAGATTTTTCATCACTATCACATTCACTATTTAATTGAACTTATTAAAACACGCTCAGTAAAATTTATGTCTCGTACTAAAATGAATTCTAAATTAAAACTTCACGTAGGTAAGTGCCGTAAATGAGCTTTTATCATCATCAATCACAGAATGTGCGTAAGAAACTACGTTATGCTTCTCAAGTTTTCTGAATGATAAATGTGACCTATTTTACATTCGTAAAACCCATGTTTCTATGTGTTAAAATAGATTTCGATCCAAAAATAAAAAGCGGTTACTCCCAGAGTAGGTACTTTAATATCACGCATGTCACTCTAGGAATATGTTTGAGAAGAGAAAAAAGGACGGATTCCTTTTCGAACTATCACCATGATTCGGAAAAGCTTTGCTAATGGTAACACAGAAATGAGGTAGAATTTTTTCAAATTCAGGAATATGGATATTCGAGCATTTACAGGGCTTATGACCTGTCATTGGCTGGGTTAAGTGGCCACTTTATGTACTACAACATTCCCCATTCCGCTTATTAGCGAATATCCACACCAGGTAACATTTTTGATTTTGTATATATGTTACGAATCGAGAATCATCCACCAGCGCGTTAAAAGCTCCATCTATGCATTGATATTGAAGTTAAGTATTTATTAGCAAATTACTTTATTTTCGTCTATTATATTTTTACGATTGTTAAAAATAAATATAACTTTTGTTTTATTCGCTGTTCTTAAAATTAACTATTGAGCATCAAATCAAAACAGTGAAATAAATCAACAGTTAAAAAAAAACCACAGCCTTTTAAGCAGATATACTACTCGTATATTGAAAGATGAAAAACTTACGAGTTTTTTAAAAGTGTATTTTTTTATAGCTTATTTACAGATCCACAATACACTTAATATACATCAAACTGCTTCTACGTCAAGCCGAAAAGAAAGGAATCGAATACCAAATAACCGTTTTGTCGTGATGTTAGATTGAACAGAAGACGATTAGCTAACCGCTTTCCACAATACTGTAAGAAGAAAAGTAATCAATAAACAATCTGGAATAATTCCGAGCTACTTTTCCTCAAAACTTTAGTAACATACATACTAGTCAATATTCTAGTGGTTTTAGTAAGTTACGAAAGTACATAAAGAAAGGCTTTCCGTGTTTTCTATAACGACTACGGGTCGTGGAATCGGGCAAAAAGGGACCATTTCGCTTTATTTATAATGTACCATAGCAGATATGGGAGTGTTATAACTACTTCCAACAAACTTTCTGTCTACTGAAATCTACTGAAAACGTCACGTAATAAATTTATAATTAGGCTTTTTTTAGAATGTTGGAAACAGGGTCGAAATTTAGATTCATAATATTCTCTCATGCAACATTAAGCCACCCCTTTTTTTTTAGCGTCTGTATTTTTATTTTTAAGCTCTAAAACTTACTACGTATTAATTAAAATTGATTTGGAATAATATATTTATAGTTTCTATGTACCCATTTGATATGTTGATCTGGGTTTTAGGTTCAATTTACATCCTTGCCACATACTTAAAAATAGGTAAATACGTATTAGCGAATATGCAAATATTACAAAAAAATGCATTTTTAACTTTTTTTCTTTCTTTTTGTCTTAAAAAATATTGGGTGGTATTGGGAATTCAGCGTTCTCTTTTAAAATAAAACCATAAACCCAACCATAAGCCCACATTGATTCCTATTATCAAGCACAAGCCGCTTAGGCTTCAGTTTACAATAGATTTTAGAGTTAAATGCTTCGAAATGCATGTTATCATACATAACACGTGCATATTTTCACCCTCATCTATCTCCCGTCAAGGGTACTTTCCAAACCCATCCCAAATGGTTTAATGAAGTAAATAGTGTTCGAGTGTCTGTTTCGGGTTTGTTAACAGGGTAGTTTATGGCTTTCACCGCTAGAGGCGCTATGCCATGAATAAAATAGTATAACGCAGTGCAGTGTCCGGTGTAATGTCTGCTCTGTCCACATAGTTTCTTGTCCCGTTCCCAAATAGGGTCGATATTGACCCAATACTGGACCAACACGAGCGGAAAGGATAACATTATGCACAATAACCGTTTGATGTTGGCGTTAATCCTCGGAATGTCCATACATAACTTTTAACAATCCATCACAGATCTTCTTATACATAAATACATATACAATGTATTCAATTTGTATTTACTAATTTTCAATTAAGCCCAAGTAGCTTGTGTTTTATAATACAACGTATTAAATTTGTTTTTAAGTGTGAAACTTTTATTAAAATTTCTTCTGCATTAGAGAACAAAATGTAATAATTTGGAGTTTAGCCTAAAGTAATTATTTATTAGATTAAATTAATTGTAGATTTTGAACGCCTATGTTTAAAATACGGATAGTTTCCACTTTTACCATAAGGATTTAAAAATTATCCGGTTTAAGATGATTTCTTTTGTCTGTAATTTATTTCGGCTTTTATTTATTTATTTAAAACTTCATAAACAATAATATAGCAAGAGCACAAGGGCGGGCTTACTGCTTTTTAGCAATATCATCAAACCAATCATTAGGCTTTTCGATTGTATCAAAAATTTAATCTGTCTACCTGGTACCTATATAGGAAATGATATCTATATTGTTTAAAATCGTAATTACTTGAATTATTGGAATAGTAAATTGTTCTTCACCAAGTATTTAAATGACGAGTTTTTTAAAAGTAAGGGTGAATTGAGTGAGATATACGCCCTAATACAGATTCATTCTAGATAAATATTTTTACGAATTTTGTATAAATCAATTTTACAATACTTAACTTTGAACTTTAAATAGCTATTGAAATATAAAAATACTCGTAGTAAAGGTGTTCAATTTATAAATATATATTATCTTTTGCACTTATGCACTTATAATCTTAATTATAGATTTATTTTCCATTTAGCCTTCATATTATCCGAGAATAGTTCTTCTAACAACAAACAAATTGTATGGAAAACGGGAGATTTTTAGTTTTAAGCTGGAAGAAAAGGCTTTAAAAAATTTAACAGTAAAATTAAAAAACCAAACCTTTTAAACGCAATCACGTGCAACACGTCAGCCTTTGGGGTGTAAAAACTGCGCATGCTTATATAAATAGAAATATTAGCATAAACAATTTTCAGTGTAACCTGGATTCTAAAAATAGCTATGGTTGCATTCAGGCAGTTTGCTCCTGAACCGTGACGGGGGTGGTGGAGGGAGGGGGATGAAACTCGGTCATGGGGGCAATGACAGCCGGAACCGGTCGATACTACTTTTAACTATTTTGTTTACTAATGTCGATATTAAAACAGTTTTCCATAAGTTCATTTATTTTCAAACTACTTAGAATAAAAAATGTGCAATTACTCGTACTTATTTTAAAAATGTACATGTAGGTATAATATTTACAGATGAATATTCTAGTTCAATGTATACTATAAAACGTATAATAAATATAAATATACCTAACCACATAAATAATTTATTTTTTTAAAACATAAAAATTAAAAAGCAATCAAACCGAATTTATAAAAAATATGTATTTATGGTGCGAACCGAAAAACCGCAAAATTTTTATGAAAAAAATCCGTGATAGGTTTGTAAAACGCCTTACATTATTTTCAGCAAATTATCCGGATAACAGAAACAATAAAGTAGCATCGTTATTGTCCGTATATAATATGTGGCAGCTTGGAATGTTGTGTGACCGGACCACACTCGTATTACAGCGTTTATCAAATGCTAAGTACCAGGCGAAGAGAAGTGCAAGGAGGATAAATGGACCGTATCGTCTTGTACTGATACCGAAGTTCACTACTCACTACAACGTGACTGATAATGATAGTGTCACCATCGAGTTTAAAATGCCAGGCACTCATACTGTCTCATATTATTAGCAACAAAGTCTAGGAGAGAATTGGATACTTTAGGCTGCCAACTTTTAGAAACAACGTCATGGACTTATCTTTAGTAACGGACTAAGATTTTTGACGTGATAACGTCTAATAAATCGATGAACGCCGGCTGCACACACGAAAAAGCATGACTCATAGTCACGTTCCGCCTGAGCCGAGTGTCCAAGCGAGACGCGGAACAAGCGATAGAGAGGGACGATCGGCCTAAGCGTTCGGTTTGTGACGCATCTATCTCTCTTCCACTCCATCGGCCGATGCGTCCGAGTAGAAGGGAGACAGCAGCAGCACAGAAGCTACAAAGTGAAAGTGAAATTAACGAGTGCAAAATTTTTTTAATTTATGGAAAAAATTGAAATTTTCAATTAACTCCTGCTTTGTATTATACAAAATAATAATATTTCACTAATAGTAATTCAATTCAATTCATAAAAGTATGGTATTTTTCATCAATGTTTTCTTATGACGCTATCACGTAAAATTATCGTCCGTAAACCGACTTTACAGACAACCAAAAGTTTTTTAATGAACTCTTAACGACATTTTTTATATTACCCAAAAAATGAATAGAACTACCTTCGAAAAAGAATTTTAGAGAAGTGACATTCCATACTTGAAAAATACTACCGCGTCTGAGGTGACTAGTTACCCACTACGTCACTCACAACGTCATCAATACGTATCTACCAGTGGCGGTCGGTGACTTTTGAAACAGGGCAGCATGCGGTCATGGGAAGGAAAGAAACACAATTTCTATATTTTTAAAATCTGTTTTATTTATTAATTTTATTTTACCAGTAGGTACATAGTTTTCCGATAGACGGCATGCTCCGCATGTAAAGCATGCATGGACGGACCGCCACTGGTATCTACGTCATCACTTAACATCTACATCACACGTTTTGTGAATTGGCCTGAGTGCTGGAGTCTTTAGACGGTGGAATTTGATAATAAGTGGTGTTATGAAATTAACCCTAGGAAGCGCATATTTTTTTGAAAAATGTATGGATATTCTGGTTCGAAGATAGATAAGACGTTTAATAAACAACTAAGATTATTTTAGGGCTTATAAAAAACCGAAATACGATCGACCTACGAAACCTTCCCCTATGTACAAAATACATTCATATAGTATACAGGATGTAACGAAACTCGATGTACAAGCGGAAACCAGTGAATCTACATAATATTTAGAGTCGATTTTGTAAATTTTTTTTTATTTGACCCGAGTTTTCGAGAAAATTGAGTATAAAGTTGTTTTTTTTTTTTCGTTTTTTTTTTTGCATATTGTTATCAAATATCATGTATTTACTCAAATAAATACAATCCATAAAGAAAGCAAAATTCAAAAACGCGTTTTAATAAGAATTTGAGCAATTTTACTAAATCTGCAATACTTATGAAAACTTTTGTGAGAAGAAAATTTTTTTATTTTCAAGCCCAGATTAGAAAGTCATATTGCACAATCGTCTCCAAGTACGATGTAAATTCACCAGTTTCTGATTTGAACAAAACCTCTAAAAAATTAAACGGAATTTAAAAATTATATGGAATTAATTGCGACAGGAATGGTTTTTTTCTCAATTTTCTTATTAGGTGATTTTTTTTCTTATTTCTCCAGTTTTTAATAGTGAAGTTAACAAACAGGATTCTGAATTATTGAAGAGGTTGTTCCAAAACCTAAAAAACATCGACCCGTGCATAAGACCAAACTAAAACCATCAGGAAAACATATCAAGTCGAAAGTGTCATCAAACTGAATGAAACAAAACAGTAATTCGAGTGATAATATTGAGTTCCGATCAAATCTGGAGTACCAGGAGCAAAGGAGTGTGGAGGAGGTGAGCTCGCTCGCCCGCATGAGTGCAGCGGGCCGCCGGGGCGGAGCGCGGGCGCGGCGCTAGGGGGGAGGCGGGGCCGCCATGCCCGGAGGCCGGCGGGGGCTTGTCGCCCCCCAGAACACCTTCCTAGAGAACATCATCCGACGCTCCTCGTCGCAACGTGAGTAATATTCTGCTTCATCTATTTGCACTTCTGCCATCCTGGTCTTTCTCAAATCCACTCCCACATGTCAAATATCATTTTGTGTTTTTCCTTCTCCTATTAATAATGTGTAAAATGAAAATGAATTGTACCGCCATATTTTCAAAACTATTTTCATTTTCTTCTTCTGTTCGCATATCTTAAAGCCTCACGAGCGGAATAAGTTGAAAAAAAAGGGTTTTCGTTACTTTTCCACGGGTTTCAAAGAAAAACGAAAAATTGTTTAGCGTTTTCAGTTCGACTACTACCTACGAAAAAGTAATATTTATGTTTTCCAATATCAGATTTTAATAACAATCTACTGTAATGAAATCATACCTATTTCATATTCATAAATCAGTTGTAGGTACAGTAAAAAAACGGAGTTAAAATTTCAAGCAGTTTTGATATCGTGGTCAGAGTCATTGACTCTGGGCTATTTATTTAATCATACATTTATACATAAACAGTCTGAACAGTTAATATTTAACATGACGTGACTTGCTGGATATATAAATCCATATTAAGTCGTGATGTATAAGTACGTATTCTAGGACCTAGGTTCGAATTCCAGCACAACTCTTAAAATATTCCCAAACGCTTTATTTTCTTTAACAGTTCCATAAACAGATTTTGTTACGATAAGTAGTTTAACAGAGATACAGGTAGTCAATGTTTGTTTTTGTAATTGATGTTGTTTACGTCTTAATTCATGATTTCCTGCAGATTTGCATGCTTAATTCTTATTTTTCAAGGAATTAATTACGTTTGTGTTAGTGATGAATGATATGATAAATCAATAACGCAATTCTCGTTTTTTATTTTACAAATAACTTAGGTAGTGAGAATTAAACATATATTAAAATTTTTAGTTCTGTGTTCAAAATGGAAAAGAAACTACTGCATAAAGGCCTTTTTTCGGTTTCATTTTAATAAACAGTTTCGAAATATTCGATATTATTTATTAATTATACCCATCTCAATATTTGTAGGTATTCCCAGCGTTTATTTGAAATATCTAAGAAGAATATTATATGCAGATTCATACATCATGACAATATAGTTGTTGCTATGTGACACGTGGAAATATATTACATGGAATAAATCTTGTCGCAGGTTCAATATAATGTCGAGACCAGGACGTTCTCTGTGTATATACAATATTATACGCATAAATATTCACGAAAAACCCACACAAGAGTAAAGGCAGAATAAAGGACATAATACGTAGAGTATATTCCGAGGAATGCTGTTATGGAATGCGAGACGATTTGTACGTGTATTTCAGTTATGTTTTTTTATTGCATTATTGTAGGAATATCCTCTTTCCACAACATGTTAAATTAAGTGGATTTTCATAAAATTGTTGTATACACATAAATGTATTAAGTAGTTTAATAACATTATCTAATAATTTATTCATAACTTGTTGGTCTTATTCTGGGTCCGATGTCTTCATTTAGAAGGCATTCCTTGTACGTACTTGGTTCACAGTTTTCATTTTCAAGTCCTATACAGGTTCATTGTTCCTCTAGATTCCCTGTTGTGGCCATTTATTGTACTCTCTGGTGATAGGTAGTTCGAATTCCTTCTAAATTTTATTCTCTACCTTCATCCATTCCGATCAATTTTTCACCTGTTTTGTAACACCGATTCAGTCTCGAAAATCCGCTCAGCGCAGCAACATTACTCTGACCTCGCAACATCCATCCTTCTTGTGAATTCCAAGACCTGCTCTTTCTTCGTTCTTTTCCACCAAAAATCCCCTCGTCATACTCGCCATCCATCTCCAAGCTTCCCAGCAACCAATTCCCGAATACCCCTTAGATGAATGTGAGTTTATAGTGCACTGTGCCCCTCGTTTGTGTCCCACCGCGTCAGTTCAACGTGGTGTTTCCAGGATATTTCGCCCTTCCTGGTAGTCCTTCATCGTCATTATCCGCCCCTGTTGAGTCCAGATCTGGTAAGTCCTTCCATATTCCGATCCTCGTTCGGACGAAGTTACCAGAAAGTCTCATCGTGGCGGATTCATTCCCTTTTGTCCATTCTTATTATTGTATAGTCTATCTAGTCCCAATCACTAGTCCAATGATTAGTCTGAGCACTTTTGCCCAAATGAAGAGTTATATTTCTTTAGTGATGTAAATGAGGAGTGCTGCTTAAAAGTACACACCTATATAAAAATGTATTTACATAATTCATCTCACGTTTTTACAGGTGAAACGATCATTCCGTTATGAGAATGTAGAATGTTGAAGTCACCTATTTCATTCGGTTTTTCTGGGTTATTATGCATTCCGTTAATATTGATATGCATTTTTAGAACGTCGCGCGTCGGCGTCGCCGTCGTTCATTCTTGTGGTGCAGTCATATTTATTTATTTATTTATGTTTTAATGTTGTGCACACAGTAATATGTTAGGTACAATGAACTAAAAATATACAACATAACACCAATTACGTGGACAACACAATGTACAAGACGAATTTCTGAAGACATGAAGTGAGCAAACAATAGTATATAAAGTGATTATGCTATACCATGTGTATGTTGTGTTGTGGTATGTGTGTGGAGTGTGGTGTACGTGTTGGGAAATCTGAATATTTAAGCGCAGGAGACAATATGTAGGTTATAATGAGTTTGCGCTACTCAGCCTCCGCTTATAGGAGAGAGCCGAGTCGCTAAACGGGTCCAAGTCGTGAACCCCCTCAAACTTTGAAAAACAAGTAATTGCTCTTAATAATGGTGAATTTTGAGCGGCCATGGTGTTGCGCTTGGCAACACTAAACAGTGAGGTGTGTCGAGTGCGACGTGCGAACGACTTTATTTACAATAAATAATAATCAGTATTATTATTTTTTAACTGACTAAAAACGTTCTCAATACTGCCGTACTACTCCACCTTGCTCAAGTATGAATGCGAGGAAATTATTATATATTATATTAATAAATTTCATCCATGTGATACCTTCGACTGGTTATGAAGCGTAAGACTGATCATTTTACCTTCGTGTAATAAAAAAATAACCAAGATACACTGCACTTGGTGTACCAATGCTGTGCCCTATGCACCAGTGGGTGCGGATAAGGTAAAGTAGTTGTAGTAGTATATATATTTATATTTAAATTTAATTTAGTATATTACAGTTTTATGACATATTGTTATTTTAAATGCATTCCTCACTGGAGGACGCTGTGCCGAGGAAAGCATTTTACAGGTTCTAATGTTTTTTTTAAACAATATTTTTAAACGTTCAACAAATTAAACAATTACTTACACAGGTACTTAATTAATAAATGGCACAATTAAAGGTAAATTTATTTACCCACCATAGCCTTTTCATAAAAAAACAATAATTTTTCTTTACGAAAAGCTGTTAATCAAATTGAGAGAGTAAAAACTGAAGTACAAAGTTGTGTTTGTAAATCATTGTTGAGCGTGAGTTTTAGGAAACTGTTTTCCGTGAAAGTTTTCTGTTCGCACTAAACTTTGAACTTAACGAAACAACAGAAAAACAATAATTATTAAACGAAATTACTTTCCTGATATCTTAATGAAGGTCTACAACGTTGGTGGTAGAGAAAAAACCTGTTAATTATTTATACTAACCTCTGGCAGATAAATGGTTTTTGTGAAATGTTACTATTTAGTAAAGGGATGTAATTAAAATATATTATTTAAACTAATTGCCGTAGCGTTTATGAAGTCATTAAGCTCCTTACTCGGGCCAAGGCTTCATAATCTCGGGTAATTACCTCCTCCAGTACATATACGTGCATACCGCGCATTATATATCATGTATCGTGTACATTATCACAGTGCATTGCCAAGAAGATTAGCGTCTGGAACAGCCAGCTGATTAGTAAGGAAGTATTCAATAAACCAAACTGCAAGTACACGTGATAAGTCATAATACACAAGAACGTATTCTTATTTTCTATTATTTAATTAAAGACATGGCATGATCAAGTTAAAGTACTTGAAATGGACAAGTGAAAAGTCGGAATAATCAGCGTGCGTGCTTGAGTAGATGTTTGGAATGTGGGGGAAGCAAGGAAAGTGTGCCAGGACAGAGTGGTGTCGCGATCCTCACTGCCTACCCCTTAAGTGATGGTCAAATATGATAATAGTAGATATTCGATTCAAGTGTCAACTAGATCAGAGATATATTATAAATTATCAAGAACGAATAACTATAAGATTTGAATGTCTTAAACTGGACCAAATGATTGAGTTCAGAACACGTTTCTGAACGAAATTGAACAGCACATTCCCCACCTTTAGCTAAAATAGATTTCCTTGTACCTTGTACGAACATTTTATGAAATATTTACATATCCCTACGTATAATATATTACGTATGTAAGTATGTACCCCATGTTACGTTAATTGTGATTAAAAAATAGAACAAAAATGTATCAGAATCTCACAATTTTTACACAGAAAATACCTTTTTTAGTTAAATGTGGCAGAGACTTGTTTGGTTTGAGCCTTGAATGGCGCACAATATACAAATATGTAAAAAGAAATTACCATAACACATTGTATGCAAACAATGTTTATCATTGATTTGGCTAAAGGAAGATGAATTATTATTATGACAGTAATTAATTATACATAACGTCGCGTCGATTAAATGCTCGTTACCCATTATGGTGGCTAGCAGTTAAAATAAAAACCTTTGGCTGTGTGTAATAATATTAATTTATTTTCACATTCAATAAATATATTCACATCATTTGCTGTTTGCATTTATTAAAAATATTTCATATAAAAAAGTGTACTATTATTTCATCTATTAGACGAAACCTCATTCAACTACAAGGTGTGTATTGAAATTATACTAAGACAATAAGTATACATAAATTTTATCACTGGATAACATAAATACATATTTGATAGGTAAGATTATTATTTGACGCTCTATGTCTATTCAACTATTATATAAAAGCTTTTATTTTGGCAGTACAAAAATTCTTACCGTGATGCGTTATCAGTTAATTTATCAAAAGTAATTTATTACAGTTTCAGTTTTTAATCAAACCTTAAAATAATTATTATTTTTCTTAAAATATAGTCATTTGGTTATTTGAATCCTCATTGAAACAGAAACATACAGTTCATGTATTGGAAGAAATCTCCAGTTTTTATATAGATATTAATATTAATATTAAAATAAAATTAATCAATAAATAAACTCTTACAATCTTAATAGTTTCATTCGCTCGTTTTTTATTTGGGTATACTTATCTAAAACAGTTTCTCTTGAAATGTTTTGTATCCAAAATGAATACAGAAGAAATGTATTCTAAAACGTTCTAGCTGTAGAATAATATACTTAGAATCAGTCCGGAATATTTTAGTTATAATGAATGCGCATTAAAACTATATAATCAGTCTCATCTCCTGACCATGACCTCTTTCCTTTCTTCATTCATCACTGTCATCCACTTTCATTCCTTTACTTGACCTTATAGCCAAGAATTCACGATTTCTTGAATGTAAACGAGTTTTGAGGTTAGAACATCGGATAGAAGAGACACAGGAACATAATGTATAAAATCTAATAGACTTAAAGATAAATAACATCAAACAATAAATTATTCAATTCCTTCAAAACTATATATTTTGTTTTTATCAAAATAACGCTTCATTTCTAACGTTAATTCTGTATTTAAATTCTGAGAACACACAAATTTAACATTAGGTATAATATTATATTCATTTATCATTAAAATATTGTCAATTTTAGACGGTACTTTCAAATCGTTACAATTATTTTAAGGGAGAGCAAAATAGTGTATGTAATGTTTATCGAGATTTTTAAATTACTAATTAATCAACTGTTAATTTAAGGGTTTTAAAATATGAATGCATTCGTTACTTGGTATCTTGATAGTTATTATTGATGTATATCTTTTTATTAACTGGTAAACATTTAAATGTATATAATTTACATTTTTAGAATCGTCGGAATTTAGTAGCATAAATCATTATCTTAATGTAATGTAATTTAAAGTTCAAAAAAGCTTAGTTTAGGCTTTTAGAAAACACGTACAGTATCGTATTTTAATGTAGATAGATAAATATATTTATTTATACATAAATTGCATAATCAAATCTCAAATTGACGAAAAAAATTAAATTAAATTATAGGAAATGAGATATTTTTCAAGTCACCTTGTGTTCCAACATCCTTATTGAATTTCGTAAACAAATGACCTAATTTTGTTATTCTATTATCTGTAAAATTATCATTGAAATGGCTTTTTATGACTAAATGAGGCCAGACAAAACAAATGTAACATAAGGAAAAAACGAAAATATCTATTTGTCGTATATAATAATTATTTATCATCAGTAGGTACCAATATGTGCTTTTTTGCTCAAAATTTTTGAATTACTCTATGATAATCTATTTCTTTATAATTATCGGGTAACTAGAACAACGGAGAAATATTATGGAAATATGTACATAGTACAAAATTGTATAATTTAGTAGATTAACATTACATATATTTATTTAAACACCTCAACAGGCAAGGAGGCCCCATTACAGTGGTTTGTGAGACAGACAATATTGTTTGTGATATTGGTAGAATCATTTTATAACTATTTATATTTTAATTTTCACAATGAAATAACGTAGATCACAAATATACTTCGACAATTTTGTTTTCAAAAATCTTGGCGCGCCTAAATATGAAGAGCTATCACATTAACTTGACCTAATAAATTTATAACGCGTTTGTTATAATCTGTGGAACGAACATGTACCTACTCAATGTGTTTTGGAATTTAAAACATCTTTATCAACGTTTTTTTTTAGTTCCTCATTATTTGACTTTCGTACTTTTTGTTCCTGCAATATTTAATGGCGCTTCAATGTTTTCATATCATAATGTTGATTAATTATGTCTTCCAGATATTTCCATATTTGCATGTTTAAATGATGAGGCTTCCCTCGTCCTGGTTTTCCTGAGTATTTTGATAGCAGTAGTTGATGGGGCAGCAGTCGGGGTAGGGAAGCGATCTTGTTTCTTCAGTTTCAATGCAGTCTGATGGGATGTGTCCTGATATACATCTGAAAAGTAAATAAAACTCTCGTTTAAAACACACAAAAAAGATAACGAGAAATTGGGGTTATTAAATACTATTTTTATTTTTAGTCTAAAGAATTAATAATTATAAGATGTTTGATGACCCATGAAATATTATATTTCAGATATTATTGATATCTCAACAGAGACAGTGAAACTCTGGAAACCTTACCTACACCAATAAAGTTAGATTGCCAAAAAAAAAATACTTACAGATGTCACTAGAGAGAAAAAATATTAAAATCTGTCGAAAAACCAACTCAAATGTGGATACATCTGTACAAACTCAACATATATAGAAGTTTCAAAAAATTTATATATATGGTTGTCAGATGATAGGCGGAATGGGGAATGTTGTAGTACATTAAGTGGCCACTTAACCCAGCCAATGAAAGGTTATAAGCCCTGTAAACGCCTAGATAACCCACATTCGTTTCCAGAGTTTCTCTGTCTCTGTTGAGATATCAAAAATATCTGATATCAGCCCAGCATGGGGGTATAATCCAGTAATTTGTCTACAAGTATTTGTATACGTTCAAAATGTTGTTGTTATTATATTTCATTTCATTGCTTGTAAATTAGTGGGCTTATTTTTGACAAAATATATCTGCTTGCTAATTTAACGGTGTCGTTGTTTTTGCAGGAATGGAAAATTGACATTAGTAAACGTTGAAAATAGAAGTGTAAACTTTAATATGGGATCTTTTATGTACGGATTTTTTTAAGGGTAAAATTTTTCTCACCCTGCATAAGAAATAATGTAGTCCTCATCACAATACATCTCTCCGCAGTTGGGGGTCGGGTATGATTTGCCAATTTTCAGGGACCTCTGGAAAACTGTTGAGTAGCACATTCCGGACTGAACTGAAATTACAATACCACTTATTAAAATACATTTAGAATAAATCAAACGCAAGTAAATAAAAAAACTAAAAATTCCATTACATATTGACTGTCTTCGATGAGCTTACAATTATATAATTTTTGTGCTTAAAACCATAACATAAAATATTATTATCAACAATTATGTACTAATAAAAAAATATATAAAACCTAGCAGTTCAAAAAATGGCTGATTTAAAAGTACGCAGAAATATTTGGAACAAAAAATAATTATTTTTTAAAATTTTATAATGCATTTAGAATTATATAAATAAAACACTTTGATTTTTTGTCCACTGAGTTTATTTTAGACACGACATGTTTCGGACACGCAGAACTGTCCATCTACAGGTGTATTTTAAAACGTTTTAAACAGTTTTAAAATACACCTGTAGATGGACAGTTCTGCGTGTCCGAAACATGTCGTGTCTAAAATAAACTCAGTGGACAAAAAATCAAAGTGTTTTATTTATATAATTCAATATGTTATTTCACACAATGTTAACGCCGATTCAATAAATAATATGCATTTAGAATGTTAATAAAACATTACATCATGGAATTTTAATTAGATAAACTTAATGTTGGATGTAAAAAAGTTTGCAAATCTTTTGTGAAACAAATTTTTTAGGGTTAGTTAAAACTGTGAAATATTACAACTTTATGTCTCATAAAAATGACTCTATTAATGAAATGCAAAATACTTGTATTGTTTTAGAAAATTGGTTTTAGGCAGTAAAACATTTTATAGCTGACAAGAAAATAAATTATTTTTCAGGAACCAAAATGTCAAGTGGTATAGATGCGAACCCGTTTAGTAATGATAATTTACGTAAGTTATTGTATTAATTGCATTTTAATAAAAATAATCTTTTATTTTTATATCTCGGGAAAATCCCACTCAAGAAATGCTCGACTTAATAGTGGATACTCATTTAGTAGGCAATCAAATTAGCAGCCCAAATACGTACATAATTATAGGTAAGATAATGACGCGTGATTTAGTGAGTCAACGATGATGCATCTTTAGGCCTACGTGAATTGATTTGGATGACCATAATTAAACAACGTTTAATCATCTACTCATCTCATGGCAGTGGTCTGTAATCCGGTCGGATTCACAAATAAATCTGAAATATTATCTGGTCTAAAAAATGTGTAATAATGTGTTATTACAATGATTTATACATAGTAATAAATTCGAAGCTAAGTTGAAGAGCATACTCCACCACGTGACTTGCGGCCGCTTCCCATACAAACGTATTCCTCGATTTTCCCCCTGGAATTTAACATAAGAGAAATGTTTTTTTCACACATTTTAGATATCGACCAGATACGTGTTTGCATCGTCTTTTTTAAAAAATGTTTTACTGGTTAAGGGGATGTATACATGATTAAAAACAAGACGATTCAAACACGCATCAAATGTGTAAAAAAATCATTGCTCTAATGTGAAATTCCATTGAGAAAATCGAGGAATACGTTTGTATGGGAAGCGGCCGCGAACCACGTGGTGGAGAATGCTCTTAAGGCTGTGACAAAGGTTTAGCGTGCCAAGTAATCAGGCCGATGTATTTGCTTCTTATTCGTTTTTACACTAAGTCTACGCAGTTAGTAAGCTGATTAAGTGAAATAAGAAAAAAAAAAAATGTGTGCAGTTCACACCAGGTAGAAGTGAAACCTTAATAAAACTAAGCTGAGAGAGAATGAGATAAATGCAGTATCAGGAGTGGGATAATTATAGGATTATTTTATTATAAAAATATTGGTACCCAGTTGATATTTTTTTTTCATTTTATTATTCATGATCCATGTCTTCAATTTCTACAAAGATACGAGCGGCTTATGATAACTAAAGAGACAAAAGTTTTTGTTTCGATTTTATCAATATATCTGTGAAATACCGCGTCAGTTACTGTTTTTGATCGCGTTGTCGATTCGGTGCGACTACTGCACATTTTTTAATTTAATTTGTTGTCAAGGAATTCAATCAAAGACAGCGCTGTATCCAGTGCAAAATTTACATTAAAATCGCCAGTTAAAATCATTGGAATTTTATCGTAATCTTTATGAAGGATCCGCGATACTTCTAGTGTGAATTTCTTAAGTTCTCGTGGATAAATTTAATAATATTATTTATTGATTGGTTGGGAGAAATGTAAATTGCCACAATTAAAACAGTTTTCCCATGGTCCAACCTGCTTTCACAAGCACAAATTTCTCCCACTTTGGATAGCTGAACAGACAATGATTCCAGTTGTTGTCCATTGAGTTCTATCTGTGGAGTTACAACACGGGTGCTATCATTTTTACTGTGGTAAATTGCGACTCCACCTGCTCTATTTACTGGTCTTTTATATTGAATTACAATGTCAAAATTTGGAATGTCACAAATGTCTTCATTATTCATCCACGTCTCGGAAGATAATAGAAAACGCTATACAACTGTGTTCTGTCTCATTCTCTCGCAGGCTAAATCCCATAGATCTATATGTTTGTCTCTTTTTAGTGTCGCTTTTTCGTTTCATAGAGTTTCAAATCACTTCCAACGATTCTAAAGAAGTTTTCACTTCAAAAATCCTTTTCTCTCATTTTACTATTAATACTAGAATACCTAACACTTCACGGCAGTGCTACTGCAGTTTATTGTAAAAAGTTAGATTTATATATTTTCTTTGTTATTGAAATCAGGTTATAAAAAAGTTGCGCACTTCTGATCTACGCAACCCGTTTGAGTGTTTTTTTAGCAGTTGCTGACTTGTCATCAGTCATTAATTTTCCTCATCAATATCTAATAATAACATGTTGTAATAATCGATTTTATTCAGAATAGGAAAGTTGAGTTCTTCTAGAATGTTACAACTGTATGAAATGTAAGTATGTATACACTTAAGTAAATAATGAAGGTAAGTTTTAGAATTATATTTATAGCTCTGTAAATACATGCATTGTAAAAATATATTAATCATCGTATAATTTAAAAAGTAAGAAACAAAGGTTGGATTATATCCCTACGAGTTTTATTTACAACCTTTTTTTGTTAAGAAGCGGTGTTTAAACTTTTTTTCGTGAAATATTTCCGTATAATTATTTCAGTTTCTGTTGCAAACACTTAACACAATTTTTTTATAGTTTTTACCTTTATACCAACATGCAAAGCAACATATTATTTAAAAAATACTAGATTTTTCTACTTAATGTGTTTATTACATCAAATGCTTTTCTATCGCTAGATTTTAATAGCTTATAAAACGATTATCAAAAATATATTCCTGATTTTCAAAGCAACAAATTGCTTTTTCCATTAAAAATTGCAAACTAATTGTAAAAGTTTTCCCTGGGTAATTTTTAAACAAACAAGGATTTCGTTTTACGTGATAATTGGTTTTGCATAATGGTAGGTACCCTTGACCAATTATTAATGTCCTGGTTTTAAAAGGTCTGCCCAGGTCTGTCTATATTTGCTAGGAGTAGAATAAAGCATATGAAAATATGCAGATAATTTTAAATTACAAAACAGTGAAGTAAAATAAAAATTATTTTTGTCTTATGAACTATTGTGGAAAAATACATATCAACCCTTTTAATCTAATTAAAACTTTTACAAGTAAAGAGAAAACATACTTCAACGAAATTCCCTTACTTTAAACTGGTACCTACATAGCCTTAAGTTGATAGATGCCAGGCGCACCTTGGAGGCAGGCAGGTTCTATTTTATTGGAGGCTGTATAACATACCATTAAATAAATACAGCATTAACGGGTGAACTATGTTTATCCTGTTATGAATTCATTCCAACTCATAACACGTGATTAATATATTTTTAAAATATGTTTAACGCATAGTGCAAAAGTGTGTATTTAATTTTTTTTTTTACAAATATATATTTCTCAGTCATTTCAGTGCTATAAAATGCATTAGATACGTTTTTAACATACAAAATATGTTTTCGTTTAGACGAATTTAAAACTAAAAATATAATTTTATAAACTAATTATTTTGACATGATTGAGTTTATGTAAATGCCTATTTCATAGATGTGAAATAATATTGTTTTTAAGGTACTGGTGAACTTGGATAATTAAATATTTACAAAGCTATATCTTCCATCTAATCTATATTATAATGCACGTTAGAATTAATCAGATTTGTATACAATTTTGTTAATCCATTTTTACAACATAGGGTCTCTTTACCTTCATGTTATATTATATTATGAACATTCATTGTACCTATGTAGTGTACCAATTTAGTGCCCTATGCAATAAGAGGTTCGGATAAGAGAAAGCAGGAGAAAGAATTTTGGGAAGTTTATATGGTAATGCATCTGTGATATAAATTGGCGGGAAAAATAATGATGGGAGCAACACAAAAAGTTAGGGGGTAATTTTATTAGGTTAGGTTAGATTAGGTTAAATCGCATTTCTTTTCAAAAACATTGAAAAGAAATGCGATTTTATCTTACTTTTTGAAATTGTTTGACAGTAATCTTGTTTATGTGTTGACATTTAAGTTACAAATAATATTAATGTAATTAATACTTACGTCTATCTTTGGTGTTTCTTTCGAAATATACACTGCCTTCAACTCCAATAATCATCACTGCATAAAGGGCACACAGGTTCACTACAGCAACCTTCATATTTTTACAACTAATTAATCAAATAATGATAATAAATAAATAACCAAAATGTTTTATTAATAGAACAAACACAAACACAGGTAATTATGGTTAAATTCACTGAGTGTCATAGACTTCAGATATGTAATAATGAATACTCGAATCATGACACATGCTCTGTTGACAAACGGATTTCAGTTCTATACTATGATAGGTACGTGGTACGTCCTCCCTCGACTGAATGTTAGACTCGAATGAAACTTATGTGAGTTTGAACTCCATTTTAATACGGAGTGCCTACGTCACAAATTGTTTATGTTCACGGGAAATTTGTGTACGAGTCTTCTTGGTTCTTAGTACAGATCCGGTTGGCGCGCTCATAACTTAGGTATTCAAATCCAACACATTAACCAGAGACTAAAGCAGTGACTCTCAACATTTTTCTCATACGTGACGGGAATACCAACACTAAAAAATAATTTCAGTACAGCATTGATATATAATACATTTAGATCTGCCTTGCAGAGTAAATTATTTAGAAAAAGGAATGACACGGAGATTCTGCACCTTAATACTCTTACACGGGTCGACCTATCAGAGCCCTTCGACTGCCGGCAAGCATCCGCTCACACACCGCAAAAGGTATGAGTTAAATATAGGGTTACAGTAACAGTATTCAATACTAACCCGTTCCTTACGAGGAGCGTTCATGACTTTTACCATGCATCTAAAATGACTTTTTTTAAAATTGTGGACGGGCTATTATTTAAGAAGAAAACTTTATTTGAATAAAAATTATTTTAGGTTATGTAAACAAATATAAATAAACACTTACTGTGGAAAGTAACACCATCTTTTTTCTTAATTTTATCCGTACGGTTTTTACACTACACAAGAAGGCATTTCGGAATGTTTTCTGAACGTCCGACTCTGCCGGCCGTTAAAGAAATACTGAATACGCATCTGGCGTAGTTGGAGGTTTTGGCGTAGTTGAAGTGTGATTCATTTTTTGGGTTCAATTCAAATCTATGTAAGTAAATCAATGAAGTACAGTAATCACGCGATAGTACGTTAAATTTTAGCAATTTTTCCAAACCTATTAATCTTTCGATAGTGTCAAGCAGTAAAATAAGGCGTTGTCATTCTTCCATCTCCGATTTCTTATTGTGCGCTAAACGGTAAAGCTTTAAGAAAACTGCGAGTTGAATAATTTAAATATTTTATCTGAATGTCAGCTGTACATTTATTTATTTATAGGAAAACCAACAGTCAAAAATCATTATAACAAACATTTAAAAGAAAACTGAGTAGACCATTTAAAGGTTTTCACAGGTTAGTAACAAAAATAGGTAAAAAAGAAAAGAAATATATTCTCGTCGTAAGATAAGCGTCGTTATAGCTGTAAGATAAGTAACACACCAGTCAAAACATTATTTAGCAGCCTCCAATTGGGTTCCAAGTTAAATATACCTAATTGAAGGTTTTTGAAAAGTGTACAGAATGACAATTTAGGTATTGGTTTTGTCTGTCATGAATATGAACGATTGATGTTCTATCGTAACGCGTAAAAGTAAATATTTCCTAGTCATATGGCAAAAAAGTCTATTTTTTATGACTAGGTCTCACACCAAAGTAAAGTCTATCTGCAGTTGCTTTGTGTTGTATCTATATTTTGGTAAATCAAGCAATAATTTGGCGTTCTTCTGATAGTTTAAAATGTGATTCCGATTTAAACTATGGTAATTAGTAATTTTTTAAAATTTATAAACGTATTAAAGTTGTATCCCTATTTGTCAATTTTATTTCATAAACAGGTTTTGTAACGCGCAACACACCGAGCAACTATTGAGAAGTAGTCTAGAAGTCTCGGAATACCTCTATCAAATTATCAAAACAAGATGTAATTTATTTACATTTTTTCCAATCAAACTGACGCATAAGAAGATGATGCTGATGGTCCATTTGCTGATGATGCTGATGTCCACTCACTTAGAACCCATATACAGTAATCAGTAATGGGTCTAAAAATAACCACTAACTAAAAAATCCAAACGGCGATTATTTATATATAAATTTCATACCACAACAATAGCCTATTGGCATTTCGAATTTGAAAATGATGATTGGAATTTAACAGTGCTGTGTGTCCCAATTAACAAGAATCAACACAAATAACGGACAATATCATTATTTTTTTGATAGTTAAGTAGTCGGTCTAAAGTGTGTGGTCTGGAGGTCGATTAACCTATCGATAAAAATACAAAGATGTCATTTTAGAAGTTAGTTATTTAACAACATTTTTTTTTGATATTTAGGTTCCTAAAATTTACAAGTTCTATAAAGGGGTTCAATTAAAGTGGAAAAATATTTTAAAATAGT